>VWZW01006006.1:589144-856767 GCA_013397115.1 Edolisoma coerulescens
AGCCGTGTAGCTGTGCATCCCCGGGCTGCACCGCTGCCATGTCTCCCCTCTGATGAACAGCCGCGGGGGCACGGCGCGGCGCTTGGCTGTCAGCTGGGCAGGTACTCGGAGGGGCGAAAGTGAACGCTGATGTGGTTATACGGACACAAAAAATTATTCTTTGTTTCGGGGTGGGGTAGAGGGCTTAGGGGTTTTTTATGTTCAGGAGCTATGGGGCACGATTGCTTTGGAAACAATCAGCGAAACTGCATGTTGTTGCAGGTATGCTTTCATATTTTATTCTTTAAAGTCCTTGGTGACTAGAGAGCCAAAAAGGAGTTTGGAAAGCCAAGATCCTGGTCCCAGCTCAGACATTGATTCTGCTCGCTAAATTATTTTGATTTCTCTACTGTAGCTCCAGTACTTGTGATTTGGGACAATAATTGTTGTCTCAAAAGGAGTGCTGTGAGGAATACTTGTTTGTACTTTGTTAGCCGCTGAGTTAAATGTTCTTCCCTGAGCCCAGCTATCAAGATTTCAAGCACGGACAGGCAGAGATAGACGAAGACAGATGTTTGCCATTTGGGCACTTTCTTCTCCTGTTCACCTATTTGAAGTTTCCCCAGCTCCTCATTCTTCTATAATCGCATAACAGCTCCAAAATGAGATTAAGGAGAAATGTTGCTTTTCCACCTATTCAAACCACCACTGTAAAGCAGGAATGTTACTCTCACACTTCACAGTTGTTCATCTTTGCTTCTTCTACCATTAGAAAGAAAAAGCAACTGTTGGTGTGATGACCTCTCTGGCTGTATTACCCTTGGATAACCCATCCTTGCTGCAAAATCCCATCCATCACTCTCAAGAAGAGAAGTCTTTTAGCTAAGACATCCCTGTGGCCTCAGTGTCTTTTAACTGTAGGGGTAATGCCTAATCATCACTCATTTGCCATTGAAAATCTCTGATGTTTAAGGGACTTGAGGATAAAACCTCTCTGAAAACCTTGTCAGCACAGAGGGATGCACTGGAGCACTTCAAAGGAGGGATCAGTCTAGTGCATCTCAAGGAAGAAAATACTCTGGCTAGCAGAAGTGTCAGAGCCAGCTGGTTGTAAGTGGCACTGTTTGGATCAGTTCTCAATCCAGAGGCAGTTTAGCAGTTGAGGCTGGCAGAACCTTTTCTATTTCAGCCCAGATTATTTTAGATGCCAGAGGAGCATGCGTTTCCTCCACCTGATCTCTTCTCAATAGAACATAAGGGAAGGCTGGATTTGGATGTATATTGCACTTGATAAAAAGACTGAAAATTTCCCCGCAGAAATGTAACTGTCTAAATGGTATTGACCAGGCAGGATGAGCACAGAGATCCCAGTCACATCTCTGACCTTACTGTTTACTTCTGCGATTTAAACAGAATATGTCATGCCCAGGGACTCAGAAATAAGAGCAAACATCCTACAGAGATCCATCTAGAATTTAGTTTTCTCATTCCCTCCCTCCTGATATCTCATGTAGTGCCATTTCCCATGCCTACCTCCAGCTGGTCTGAAGCCATTTATCTTTTTATGTTTATGGTTTTAAAAAGGTCATTTCACAACTATCTGCGGAAAGTAGCACCACAAAGGCTATGTCCAGGCTGCCAAAGCTCATTACAGACCCCTGTGCAGCCTCTGAGTTCCTCTCCTTAGGACCACCAGGATGCCAGAAGCACCTCCATATCAGGCATGCCAGCAGTAGGGCATTGCCACAGTAAAAGCATCTGAGTCAAATCAGTCTTTCATGCACCAGACTTTCTTCAGAGACCATTTACCCTTTCTTCCACATCACAGCACAGTAGAAAAGCCTTCCCTCTTCCAGGCTCAAGCAAGCTGCACCATTTCGAATGCCATCTCAAGATCTCATCTCTGAATATTCACTAGCCCAAAGCAGATTTGCTCCCCAGGAATCTTACATACAGGTTCATTCAGGAGTGTGAGCTTGGTAGTCGGGAAGAATGTGGTTTCCTCATGAAGCACTTCGAACAACTCAGGAATTGGTACAACCTGGTGGGTTTTAGAGTTAAAGCATTCTGGAGCATCCTTAGAAACTAGACAGGAGTTACCCATAGGCAAGGAAGGTTTAGCATCATCCAAAGGGAATTCTTGTTGTCAATGACAGAGAAATTTATATTCCCCTTTCATTAGGAACCCTGCAAATGTGTCCTACAGCATCAGTTGTAGAAATCATATAGGCTACAGAAAGCACATTTGTCTGTATAACCTGCAATCGAAGGTGTTAGAAAATGCTGACGGAGAGTGGTTCATTTAGCTTACCTGCCATCCCAATACCCACACAGATTCCTGGTTAATAATTAAACCACTGAAAATACTCATATTTAACCATAAAAAATACCAGTATCTTCTGAAAACAATTGTTTTCTTCTTCACAGAAAAGCTTCATTAGAACATGAATGGTCCCAGATCTCTCATAATTTAAAACAAATGGAAATTTCCACTTTTTAAAGAATAAAGGTGTTTGGAGAGGTTTTTTGTTAAAATCTATCAAAACTTAGCCATGCCTTTTTCTTGCTCATCTCTGCTGTGTAAGACACAGCAAGTTTGTTCTTCTCTGCTGGCAGCTCCACTGGCCAGGGAAGCTCTGCACAATATATTCACTGTTTTCATGGCTTTATCATTGAAGCAGCAGTCTTGCTGTCACATTTTGCACACACCTCTCATATGCACACGCCATGGCAGTGCAGGACGGGCAGTATTACAGTCCAATATCAGTAAACTTTAGTGGAAACCCAGACACTGAGTGAGCTACTGTTTTTCTTAACACTGCAAGCAGAACAGGGCTGTCACTGTAAAATATCATTAACAACTAGGAACCACCATGACTTCAGTTCAAGTCCCAGCAATGAGTTTACAGTTTTTGTTGTTCAAAGAAGAGCTGTTAAATATAGAATGAAATACTATCTGCAATGTATAATTCCCTTTTTAGATATAATGCTGAAGGCACCTACAGTTTCCTTGAAAAGCAGAACATGGAAAAAAACCCTGTAGGATTACGTAAGCCAAAATACAGTAGTTTCACTGACAGACACTGCTTTAATCTTTTGCATGGCTCTACTTGACAAATACCTCAATCCATACCAAACAACTTCGTTTAACTAGGTACGAATGTTTTTCTTTTTGACAGCCCCTAAAGCTGCTCAAAGATCAGAAACTGTCACACAGGCTTTTGATTTAAGGCCTCTGCTACAGCCAAGTTTTCCAATGGGATGGAAAGAGGTAGCATCTGAGATGAAACATTTTTTAGCTGACTCTCATGAGCTTGCATGCTACAGGATGGGAGGAGGGAGAAGAATGTGAACAATAGATCAGTAAAATTCATCTTTCCAAGACAGCAGATCCAAGAAAGGAGAAATATATTCAATGGCTCTAGGACAGCTGCACTTCTGGAATCAGAACAGAACTCTGAGAAGGCACATGCACAGGGCTGTCCTGCACAGAGGCTCAGGAGTCCAGTGCTACAAAACACAGTACATGGGCCAGGAGTTGTCATTCAAAAGGGACAGGGAGAAAAACCATCCTGCCAGGCTCAGCAGACGAGCTGCAGTCTGCAAGGTGCTGCAGAGACCATTGCTTGTGCAGAAAGTCCCTCCCATTCAGTGACACAGCAATGTCTAAATAGAGAGTGTTCTTAGGAGGTGGGATTGAGAGAAAACCTGAATAGTAGAGCATGGAAATATAAGTCTTAAAAGCACCTAGGGCTGCCTTGTTAATAAGTTATTTGCAGCTACATTCTGGGTATGTAGAGAAGAATTTCTCACACCCAGAGACCTGTTCAGGCCTATGTCCAGGTATTAGACTTGAAATTACTATGCTCTTACATGGGACCAGGCACAGTGGGGTGGAAATTTCCATCTGTATTCCAGACTATCAGGAATCCTGCGAGGGAAAATCTTCAAGTCCCCGGAAACAGGGTGTTTAAAGAAGCCTTCAGGGCAGGATGGAGGAGGCAGAAGACATGTTTAATATGCTTAGACTCAAATGCCCATATATATGCCAAAGATTACTTCTGGCTCGATAGACAGCACGCACACATCAAGGTTGGCTTTGCAGCATCCACATCCACATTTACACGTGTGGCTTAGCTCTGCAATTTGCTCAGATGTGGAACAGCTGTATGGGCAGGCATAGAGCAAGCTCTAATACCATGCCAAAGTCCCTGTCCCAGTATCATCCCTACTCTTGTTATCCTCCCCCTCTGGATCACAGCCGAAGTGGGAATGTCTGTTCAGTTGCCATCGAGTCTCCTCCTTTCAGAGCCAATTTCCCCAAACTTGGACAGAAAGCCAAGCAATAATCACTTTTCTACAGAAACATCACCCCCACCCAGAAGAAAGCAATAACAATTAGCAAAATAATTTTTAAAATATAGAATATTTTTATCACTGTGGCAGAGCAAAGGTTTACTAGCATCATCAGTCAGACAAGTGTGTCTCCCCCATAAGTTTCAGAACTGCATTTGCCACTCTGGCTACAGAAGCTTAGACTGAATTAGCAGCAAGCAGAACAGCTGATGCATCCAAGAAGAAGACACAAGTCTTAGCTAAGTTTACAGATATGAATCTGGAAGAGCCAACAGTGACTGAAAATACTTTTCTCCTTGGTAACTATTTGGATTCATTTGTTAAATAAGTTGCTAATAAGTGCTAGTGGATCACAGATTCTGTTAAGTAATTAAATAAATAAATCTAAACACAAAAGTGGTATCCCTCAGCCAGCCTCTGTTTGCTACATCAGGCTTGAAAAGAGAAGCTTGTGTTGGCTAAGTCTACACTGTACATAAAGAACATCAGTCTTAAGAACTGTTAAGCTGGAACATTTCATTCTAACTAAGTTCCCTGCAAACATTTAATCCTGATTCTGAAATTCTGCCAGATTCTTAGTGATACTGAGCAGTACTTATTTACCAGGAGCTCCTAAATTCCAGGCAGTCTCCCAGGCAAGTTCTGACCAGTGCAGAAAGAGTTACAGAACTAGACCAGAAAAAGGAAGTATTAAATATTGAAGTGTTTTGCGAAGAATGTAAATGTACATAGTAGCTATTCAGAAAACCAATTTTAAAGTGAAGCATGCATTAAAATTAAACAGTGACTACTACTTTATTACCACAAGCATTCATTTCAATGCACTTGTAGGATACTAATTTCACACATGGTTGGGCATAAATACTAACCTGTTTTCCATTTCACCAGTATAAATTAGTGTGAGAAAGAAGTTTCTTCCTGTGATAAAACTAGTAGTGGTGTATGCAAAAACAATAACATGAGTCCAGTTTATTAATTTTTTTTTTACAAAAAGTTAGAAAACTAAACTTTTGGATCTTTAAATGTGCCATAATGTTTAATCTTTGGATTCTCCTCAGAAGCCCCAGTAAATGTAAAATTAATCAGCTAACACATCAAATGAGTCATGCATTCTTATTGAATCAGGTGCCAACCTTTCACAATCCCCTAGAACTCCTTACTACAACATACAGTCCTTGAAAATCCTGCCAGCAGCCCCTGTAACTGGCAGCTGTTTATCCAGCTTAGTGCTTTGCAATAGCTGTAACACTGAAATGTACATTGTGATGTTCACACCAGACCACTCACTAAGCGGAATGTTTTTTTCCATTAATTACCCAAATGAATAAAGTTAATCAAATAAATTTTATTTTGCTTTTAAGCAAACATCCTAGTATTGCTCATGTAACAGATTTGGATATGTCTCATCTCCAGAGCCTCACGTGAGGAACTGTCAGAAGATACCCCTCAGTGGTATATTTTGAGGCAGTTTAGATTTGTTGCTTTGTTGGTTTGTTTTTGGTTTGGGGGGTTTTTTTTGAGGGGGGGGGTGTTGTTTTTTAAAAAAAAATCAGTGTTTTTGAAGGCAGCAATCAGTAAATTACTGAGACCAAATCTGACTGGAGTCATTCAGTGACTTTGAGTTTTCCCCCCCACTCCTACAGGCACACGCAGCAGTTCCTGCAGCTACATCTCAGGGGCAGTCATCACTCCTCCTGACCAGGGAGCAGGGCTCGGTTACTCAGTGTCTCCCTGCTTTCAAGTAACCACTTCTCTCCAGAAGAGAAGAGCCTTGCTGAGCTCACTTCCTCTTCTGTCACTTTCCCCAGGTATATTTTCAGCCTGGTTTACAGCTATGGCTGGAAAGGTTCCAGATGTTCTCCTTCATTTATTGTATTTTTGGCTTTTTCTTTTCCACTAATAGCAGGTCTCCTTTCCCTGCTGCCTATAAACAGAGGTTCACAAGGATAGAGAGTAGCTCCAGCTTCCTCCCAGTATTGCTTGCTACAGGCAAGTGTGATGGAGGGGAGGTGTTGGGATACTGGGAATAAAGGAGAAGCACATGTGACTGCAACCAAAGACTTGGAACTAGACAAGGAGGAAGATGTGCCCAAGCAGCCACATCCTTGTGCTTCCCAGAACCCCTGGGCTGAGGACCAGCCTTCCACCTCTCTCCACAGTGACTCCAGACCCAGCACTTACCTACCTGCGGTGGTACTTCAGATCTCAGTTCAAACCCCAGCTTAGCTCTGAACTTTAAAAGCAGGTCTCTACTGCCACCACATCTTGCTCAGAGTATCTTACATTTTCCATGCAGTAGAAGCTCAGGGATGGATTCCTATGGCTTACAGGGGGACCCAGACAGTTGGGGTGATAATGTACATATGCTGAACTGAAGATTCCAATGAGGTTTGTGCCCATTCCAACAATTGCAAGTATTAATGTTTTTCACCCTAGAAGAGATGCTTCAGTGGCAGAACATTCAAGAAAGAACCTCTGTGTAATTTGAGTTTTCAATACATATTGCCACTTTGATATCTGTATTTTTAGTTCCAGTGCTGATGGGGCCAAGATTCATACAGAAGTGTGTGGATCTGGTGTGCTGACAGCTTAGAAGGAGACAAAATTAGGAACCAGATGGGAAGTCACAGATGATACTGTTCTGCAGAAGGGGCAAGACAGTATCTGCAGATACTGTTTTCAAAACAATATGTTCCAAACCACTGTGACACTTGCTCTGAGAGGGTCATTTATATAACAGCAGGTAAGACTGACATACTTTCTGCAGAAGAGCTGCCTTCAAGGTAGGCATTTCTACAGCCCCATCTGTCAATCTGACAGAGGCTGGTATCAAAACTGACCTCCAGGGAAGCTGGGCTATAAATTCTTTAGGACCACACATGATTCTGAATATCTTTGAAAACATAATGCCTCACAGCTGCTGGAGCTGAAGTACTGCCTTCCTTCAAAGGGTAAACCCTCTGTGGTCATCTGGATCTGTTTAGGAACACTGATATCTGCTAAAAAGAAGCTCTCTGTATCACTGACTGATATAATGAATCTAGAAATTGTACACAAGAACCAAACATCTTCCTTTCCTTGATTGTGTCATGTCAGCTCTTCCCTGTGCTCTGGTGAACATCTGGAAGAGACCAATTCCATGCTATGCTATGCTAGCATGCCTTATTGCATAGCCAGCACTAGACAGCTCATGCTCCAGAGCTGCCAGAAGTCTGAGCTATAGGCCACAGGCCATCTGGCTACCAAGATCCAACAACAAATATATATTAGAGACAAGTATAAGGAGTAAGGATTGTTAGATTCAAATAAAAGGTTTCCTTATGCTGTGAACTGTGATGTTCCAGAGAACAATTACCCCTCTAAATAATAATTAACCTATCTGCAACAGGGCTGTAGTTTATTCCTGCCTTCAGGGAAAGGCTAAATTCATTATGGTTCAGTGAAATACTCTTAGATCTACAGCTGCACAACACACAACTTTGGGGTGCATTTTACTCCTATGAGAAGCCTTAGTGGATCTTATGCATAGAGGTGGTTTCCACATTCCCATTTATGGCGGATGGTAGAGAGCTATAGCAGAACACTTTGGTGCCCAAGAACACACATTCCCCTTGCAGCTTCTGTCTACTCCTCCCAGCTGGCACAGTCTGAACAACAGCCACATTGGTCCCCCTTTGCTCACAGAAGCGACACCCAAACCCCAGCCACCCCTGCTCCAAGTCTGATGTTCTGCAAGCACCAAAGAATAACCGATTGTAAGCTCTGCCAGGAGAAGCTTTTATCTCAAAGACACATCTCTTCATCAGTTATAAAATTGAACAGCACAACATGAATTTAAGATTCAAATGTCAATATTGCAAACATATGCGGCTTTCCTAGGCAACAGAAATAAACACTACAGTCATTATTATCATTCACACAGTCAAATATAATTTGGAATCCACGAATTCATATTTGTTTATATGTAATGGCATTTCAATAGTTTTATTTTAATCTCTTGCCAAGGCCATCTCTCCTGTTCCTTTCATATACGTGTGGGTACACACGCATACTTGCGCTGATTCTCCCACGGTCAATGGAAAGTTTCACACACACTTCTTTTTTTAATATATGTATTTTTCTAAAATATGGGAAAACAAAACTAGTTTTGGCAATGAAGATTAATGTCCTCTACTAGATAGTTTTCCTTATTTACCCATGACTATCATCTTGTCTAACTTATTAGACTGAATAGATTTTCTATGCCTTGTATCCTCAACACTGGCCCAACAGCAGCATTTAGTTTTAGTCAGTAGTGTACATGAGTGTCCTATGCCTACTATTGACTTTAACTGTGGGACTGGAGGAAAGTCCCTGGTCTGGTGAAATTAAAAGCCAAAGTCCCTCTAACATCAAAAATGCCTTTCTGTTTGATCAGTAGATGTTTTTATTGCTGAAAATCTCAGGTTCAAATACTACTATCAGCACAATTCATCATACATCTAGATTGTGTAACCAGAATGAATCCTAGGAAGTTTAGTTGGGAGCAATTTCTTACTTGAATTAAAAATCAACATGTTTGCATTCTATATGCTTTCATTAAAGTGCATTGTTCAGAAAATTATTCTTCCACCTTGTATTAATGTGGCCCAGGATGTCCCTCACTACTTCCTTCTGCATCAGTTCTTAGACCTTGCACTACCCTTGATAACACTAAGTTCTTACACTTGAGAAATTGCAGCTAATTCAGAATACATCAGTGCACAGGAGCAGCTTAAATTATTTCCCCCAATGCATTATCATGTGTTTATCTTCTGTGAATTTCATTTGCCATCATATTGCCCAATCATCCAATTTATTAAATCCTTCGGGACATTCTCCCAGTCCTCCATACTTTCTTGCTTGGTTTCACCACCTCATTATTCAATTAATCTTCTAGATCATTATCGTGTGTATTGAAAGGTATATTCTCCAAACTACAAAGCGATTATTCTTAAGATTGAATTGGATTTTGCTGTGATACATTTAGTGGTGCAAGAAACACAACCATGAATGCATTAGACAAAGAAAAATACTCCAACATATGTCCCTAAAGAAAACAAAAGCTAGATGGGCCTCCCATGCTCACCAGGGACACAATACTTTGTTGTTCCAGGCCCAATAACACTTTCTGTGGTTTATGGGATGCTAACAAAAGCAGACACTTAAAACAGAGCCTAAAGCTTTCAACCCCTCCAGTGCAAGGGAGCTGAACATCCCCACTGCACCAGCAGTGGCTGCATTTGCTTTAGTTTTCCTTATGCCTGGGAAGAGCATCGCAAACCTGCTACTGCTTGCTGACACATTTGCCTTCCTTCTAGGAGCTCTTCCATCTCCTGCAAACCCAAGTGGGGAGAGGGAGATTAGTGAAATGGAAAAGAGGAGAGAAGGAAAGCATCATGCTGGGATTATGCCAAGAGCCTGGTAGACTTAGGCACTTTCCACTACAGTTTTGTAGATATTTAGTGCCAAAGACCATGTAAATGATTTCAAAAATCAATAAAGAAATGACTACATCTGCCACACTTTGCCAAGGCACGGAGCTGCCTCCCTGCTGTGCTATGGTTTTGTCCATAACAGTGTAGGTGGACATTTTTAGACACTAACATCAGGCAGAGGAGCTACTGACTCAGAATCTGCTCTGAGCTTTCAACCTAACAGGAATCTCCCTCTGCAAAAAACTTTGTCAGTCTCCAAGAAGCCAATCCATGAAAAGGTCACAGAAACCTCCTTCTGAGCCTACCCAACAGATGTTGCTTTTAGTTCACCCCACAAGCAAAGATACCTACTCGTTTAGAGTCCAGTACAATTGTCATAGAAGTCAGAGGAAATACAGTTTGAGTTCCAGGGCTGTCAATTCCTTATTCATTTTGGGAATACTCTCAGATGAAGCAAAATTGCCATTAGCCTTCGTTCAAGATTTCAAACAGAGAACAACTGCAGTGTTTGACTCTTATTTGTATTTTCTGATTCTTTAGGGCAGTGCTTTCCATTTCCTTGCAATTGGCAATTTTCTACCCATGTTTTTAGAAATCTCATTTTCCCATCTTTTGCTCTATAATTTTAATGGAAGACAAAGTACCTGAATAAAAAATGGATTTGGAGGTTGATCAGTAAAACTCAATAACTGTGACAGAGTTGTCAGCAGTAAGTGAAAAGACTTGATGGCTCTGGGTGATTTGCACACACGTGAGTGTGTGTGTGTGCATGCACACATGTTCTCATACACAGGAATCTCTGGATCTTGCAACAGTTCTGCTATGGGTCTGCAAAACAACCTCAAGCAATTCATATTTCTGTGGCTCTCCTTCATACTTCTGTAAAATAGGTATAGTGATACTGTTTGCCTCACAAAAGTGGCAAGGAACCCTCGTTCTAGTTTATAGTGTTCTGACATGCTCAAGGAGTGCTATAGAAAAGTGGAGAATTAATTGGTTCATAAATTGTCAACCTTGTGGTTAAAAATAGCTTTAATACTTCAATTCTTTCTGAGTTAACACAGAAAAAGGCAATTACTTATGACAAGGTAGGAAGTTCGGGGCTTTTTTTCTGAAACGTACCCAAATGCTAATTATTGTGTAAACATTTATAACAAACTACCACTCTTTGGAGGCCGGCAAAACAAACTTCAGTACAAACCAAACAAAGGCTACAGCACAGACTGCTATGCACACATCACATACACTTTGTAACATACTATTGTAATACTAATCTCTTCAAGATACTGTGATGCAACTATAACACCGTTATGGAGACAAAACAAGGTTTCCATGGTTCTGTCACGATACCCAAACCATTCTGTGAGTCTATATCAGAAACTCTCAGTGTGCACACATGGAGGCAACTTTGGGCTGCCAAAGTGAAATGAAAGGGTGATGCTGGGAATTGTTCATGAGCAACCTTTAACAAGAAAATGGAAGTGACACTAACATGATTCTGCAAAGATGGCATGATGTCCAAATTAAACTGAACTAAATCAGAGGCATTCCATTTAAATCATGTTATGAACAAGAGCCATTTATGTATTAGTGATTCAGCTTTTTAAATGCGTCAGTGACAATAAATGACAATGTTTTGACAGTTCATCTTGAATGTCAGGAGGATCATCTGAGCCATGAGCCTTCTTTTTCCCCCCTTCCTCTGATCACCTTCCAAAGAGACTGTAAAGTGCATTTCTGGTAAGAGGAGTGGTTTCATAAAGACAACACTCTTGAGATCCATATTTACTCATTGTCAGTGACCACCAGAGGAAAGCTCTATTCCTACTTTTTTTTTTTCCTATAATGTCTCATTTTTATTGTAATGTGTAGAGAGCATGGTAAGACCAGATCTTATCTTGCCACATACTATCTAGACTGTATTTGCAGACAGTCCCTTGTTTGGAAGTTTGTAGCCTGAACAGCAGAACTCACGAGGAAGTTTCAACCAAAGTATTACACTTTAAGAAAAACAGTCTTCTAAATCTCAAAATTTCCCGATAGGAATATTCCTGATTTGCTGAGTTGCTTTTTTCTTTCATTTTATGATGGAAAAATCAAATTTTCCTTATTTCTTTTTTTTTCAGCTCAAGTTCCTCACCCTTCCATTCTCTCTTAAGATTAGTCTTCCAGTCTGAACCGTGTCCCATGATGTGTCACATCTCTGCCCTTCATCAGACACCACATGTTGCAGGAGCCAATCTGTTAAAAAATCCCAACCATATAGAAGAAATATCCTTCCTGTAATTGTGCTGAAGTGAAGATGGGGCAGAAGCTGCAATCCAGACCAGCATTTAGGCACATTTCATTTCTTGGCTACATCATCCAGACCTGTGCATCTGGAGAGGCACCAACTCAAACCCTACACTGATGTGCAGCCACTGCAGCCTCACAGAAAAGCTTCACTTGACACATCAGTGCCAAGCACATCCTCCTCCTCCTTTTCAAGAGCCTCTTTAATTGAAGGAAATACATTGTACAATACAGAAATCTTTCTCAAGTGACCGCCCAAAGGATTAGTGAAAATGGGCTGCTCAGTAATGGCATTGATTTTTATCTGACCTGCAGTTAAAAGTCCAATCTGGGAAGGCTGATACTAGATATAGCCTGTAAGTCTCACTGCATTGAATAGAGATTGTAAAACACATCCTGTATTAAGATGACTTTACCCAAATAATTTTCTAATTTCTCTGACTGCCTCCTGCTTCAGGGAAGTGTGGTTGAACAAAGAGATGCTGAAGCACCATCACTTCTTCCACTCCCATTTGAGTGTGGAGAGGATCCAGCATGTGCATACTGTAACCTCACAATTTCCATAGCAACACCAGAAGGGTTGTGTTAACCACAGGTAGCACAAAACACTCACAAAGGTTTTAAACCATTCAGCAAGTCTCAAAAAAAAAAAAAAAGTGCTAAATATGCTGATTATAATTTAAAATTCTCTGATAAGAGCATAATTTTAAGGTAGCAATTGAAAAAGGAAATCTCTTTCAGGCTGAAACAGTATTGCTGTTCCGCTCATCCAGCTTATTGTAAGGCAACTCCATAAGCATAATTTTCTGCTTTTTAAAAGAAAGGTATTATTTCAATAGTTAATATGAATCACGAGGGAAACTTTACTACAGAAAAGAACACATCAATACATCTCAGTAATTGTTGTTTTTCTATATATCTGCTAGATAAAGCTATAACACAACCTACAGCCAAAGAGAAATAGTGCAGTAATGGGGCTATTGCTCCCTCTACTGTAAATATTCATGATTTCTTACTACAGGTGATACAATACAATCCAAGTCATTAAAAATACTTCAACTAGTCAAAAAAACAGCAACAAAAAATCATGTTTTCAGAATGACTTAACCAAATGATTATGTTTCCTCGCAATGCAGTGGAAAGAATATCCAAAGAAACATGATGCTTTTTGTTTCTTTTTTCACTATAAAAAAACCAGCAACGTATTTGTAGGTTTTAACTTAAAAATATAAACACACGAGGAAACCTTTCTGGCACTGACCACACTCTTGCTTCCTAGTGGCAAAGGAAAAAAAGAAGTAATAAGTGCCCAGTGAGAGGCATTTTGACCTTCTGAGCAGCCTCCCATTATGAACATCAGCACTGAGGAAATCAGCAAATTAATCAGGGAGAGTGGAAAACAAACAAGAAGGTGATTCATGAGGAGATTTACGGGGCTGAATTGTACATGCATGGGAAAGCAGATTACTGAATCATGTAGAGCCTTCCGTTACCAGAACCGCCTCATTTCTCAGCTCAGCATCTGAACGGGCTCAGTGCCGACGTGCTGGGCTCACCCAAAAAGTCTTCAAACAAACTGTGATTCTCTGTCAAAGGCCAAAGAGGCCGAACATAATTTTATCCAAACCATCTAAAAATAGATTGTTATTGAGCAGAGGACAGAGAGGAGTTGCCTTAGCACCAAATTGCTCTTTCAGAGGCCTTATTCCTTTGCAACCAGAGATTCGTAATTTAAGGAAAAAGCTTCTTCTATCTTTTCTGCAATATTACAGTAATGGAGAATGAGAGTATAGCCACTAGATTTTTAGTGCAAGATTCCTGCTGGGAGGCAATATGAAATTGCCTTCTCTCTTTCTCGTCTCTGCTATGGCTCAAAGCAATCAGCAGCAAAGGGAGTCCAGCCAAGGAGGGGCTGACGGCCGGCAAATACCAGAACATTACCCCTGGACCTGGTTGGCATTTGCACAGGCAGCAGCATCTTTGATAAAGACTTCTAAGACCACAGGATAGAAAAGATTCATACACCTCCAAACTTCCCATCTAAATATTTCCCTTCTATCCTTTCTCTAAAATATTTTACAGGAAGGAGTGATAGAACTTTGAATTTCTGCTGATCTGAATTACGTAGGATAAGGTTCCCCAACTGATTAGTTTTAACACACTCTCCACGCTTCAGCTTGGACAAAGCACCTCGTCTTGATTTATCACTGATTAAAATCAATAGTAAAATCCTCACTGATTTCACTGAGCGATGGATGAGCTCTTTGTGCTCTGCAGCCCGCAAGGATCTGAAATTGTGACTGTATTTAAACATAAGAGATTTTTTCTTTTGTGCCAGGAAGCAGTGTCACGCACTTTGGGGAGTGTCTTCCAAGTGTCTTGTTCACTCTGGGCTCCCTGCTTGAGGAAGCATATGGCTCTTAGTGTTTGGAGCCCCATAAATCTGCGTTAGTTTAAAATGTATGAATGTCAATCATTACCCTAAGATTTCAGAGCTAATAAAAGAGAACACAAGTTCAATATCACTTCTAAGCATTTCTGAATTTGACATTATCACGTCACTGATCACTCTTACGACAGCTTTTTCCAGTGATAAAAACTTCTTTTAAAGTTCAAAAAGACTTTTTTTTCTTTTGAATCTTCATGGACAAACACCTTGTGAAGACTACATACCCAAAATAGCAGCACCATCACTTGAATCTAATTAAAACCATTTGTCAGAAATACATTTTAAAATTCAATGAGACCTGTATACCCAGCCTTGAGTTCAAATTACAATTATACTGGCCTGTGTATAATTGGAATCACAGGGATTAATGAGCACATACAATTGCAATTTTTTTTCCTCCACCAAGGTTTTTCATTTTAAAGGAGGAAAGAAATAAGTCACAAAATAAAAGTTGTGCACTTCAGAATACACTAAAGTGAAAAGCATCCACAGAGAATAAAGGGGGTTTTGGTGTGAAAGACTTGGCCAAGTCTGGAACTACTTACAAAACTTTTAGATCTAAACTGTTTTCATGACCTGGCCAGAAAGATTTGATATTCAGGTGTGTTTGTTTTCAGACACAAGGATTATTGTCTTAAATTAAACTTGAAAGTTCTAGATGTTTAACCACCAACTGAATTAACAAAAGCCATTTATTTCAAGTAAAGAGAAAACACACATTAAAATACAAGAAGGAAATTCCTTCTTTACATGCACCTCCTTTCCACTTCGATTATTCCTTATCTAAAGACAAGAAAAAATAAAAGTGAGATATAATGCCAAAGCGGCTTTTCACTACCTTAATGCACCTCCCACTTCAAGCTCTTACCAAAACCTTGCAGCTGTTCCAGTCCTTGCTCTATGTTGGGGGACAAAGAACAGAACAGATAGAAAACAGTGAGCTTTTACTAAAATGTCTCCCTCCAACCATAATTTATTAACTCACCTGACATTTCTTCCATGGTAGATTAGAGGTGGGCAGCAACAGGCTACTTCAGCTGCTCCACATCACAGAAGATGAGCAGAACTAAAAAGAATAAATTTCAAAGATCCTGGATCTTAAATCACACTGCTATCACAAAAACAGGCATGGTCTGCAAAGGCAAGGAATATCTTTTATTAGTCCAGCAGGTATAACTGGGAAACACCAGAAATGGTTTTGGGTGCAGAATTCTTCCTCCAGGCCTTTGAAATACTTTTCCCTAAAAAGAGGTACACATTCCCCAAAATAAATCTGGTTTTTACCAGTAACGCCATCTCATCTAAAATGTAGAATGTTTTGATCTATTATTTGCCTTAGTTATACTTCAAGGTTGGATCACCGCAGCTGCAACACTGCAATACTATGGCAAGATTGAATCCTACGTTTGTTTTTAGTTTTGCAGCAGGTTGGGGAGGCACCAACATCCTTTCATCACCCAGAAATAGTTCTCCAACAATAATCTTAACGCATTTCCAGGCACAAAGAAGCCTCTGGTGACAAGAAAAGAGATCTCCACGTCAGATGTATGAGTAAAGCTCAGGACTCTGATTTGGTCATTATGACTGGTTTAATTAATAAGTATGATGCTGTATCAAGGCTGTGTCTTTTCATGGTTTTGTTACCCTTCACTTAACCTGACCCAAAGCTTACCTTTTTACTAGCTTTCCATGGACTCTGGGTAAAACTAAATTAACTAATCCAATTCAGTCAATGAAGAACTTATCCCTCATTGGCATCATATGCTTGCTTCCCTTGCTTTTCCCTTAGGAGATGCTCCTTTAAAGGCTTGATGAAGACTCAACTCACAGTACATAACTTGTGGATATGCAGATTCCCTATGTGTTCACAGCTTTCCCCCATACACATAATAAATGGTGCTTGCGTGGTGTGGGCAGAGTTATGCTACTGACAACTTGTCTTTATAACGCTTCTATTTGCTGTGAGAAATGCAACTGCTTTTATCAAAGCAAAAGGTGAAAAAAGCAGGCTCTGGCTGCAGCTAAACTACCAACAGTAGTTTCCTTCCAACTTTCACTGCCAAGTCATTTCCTCCCATGGTCATTATGTCGTTATTTGTACAGCAACAGCTGCTTCACAGGAGAAGCAGAAGACACTGCTCCTTTTGGCAGTGTCAGTAGGCGATGGGAAGAGCCCATCTCAGACCCGTTGGGATGGACTCACAGGAAGGGTCTTCGGGCAGGAATGTTTGACTGCCTTTCCAGGGCCAAGAGAGAAATCAGGCTCTCATTTTCAAATGATCCAAAACAGAAAAGTGACAAATAACACAGGGCAGACTGCTTTGTAACAACATGATTACATGATTCTCTAGTTTCACTGTGTGTTCAAATACATCAGCTCTTTCTCTACCGTAAAGCTGTGATTTAGCAGCCTTCCTGATTAGCCAACAACTGCTATACAGCAAGACCTGTCTGTTAATTAAGTCACTATTAGACTCTATCCTCTTCCCTCGTTAGCAGCTGAAGGCCACTGAGGCGGTTTTTCTCTCTGCTGCTACACAGCTCTGTAGCAGGGCACCCCAGGGCTCCTCTCCAGCACTGCCTCCATCTCCCACTGGCCCTGCAGCAGCCTGTGGCACCCCAGGCACCACCTTGGTCTGCCTGTTCCCCCGTGCCTCATTCCAAGCCCTGATCTTTCTTCCAGGGAATTGTAATTTAGGCACAATACAAAACCTTAAAAAGAACCTTACTTGATTTCATCTTGTTTAGGCAAAGGAAGGAGATAGGCTTTCTAAACTTCAAGGATTTATGATAGGTGCCCAAATCAGTACTTTCATTACAATACTCTTCAAGGTCATAAAAGGCAAGGTTTTATTTTATCTTCACTGAGACGTTTGCAGTCATATTGCATTTCTTCGTATTTATCAAAGAAAAGCTCCAGAGTCTTTCTGAACCTTAATTACATTAAAATAACATGGTAGGAACAAAGTCAGTCTAGTTTTTTCATTTACAATGACATTTACTGAAATGGGCCCTGTGGCTAATATGGGAAATAGACAAAGTGTCACTTTAACCCCAGTTGTCCTCTCCATTGCCCCAAAATGTCTTTCCTCCCCCAGCATGGCAGGGCAAGAAAATTCTGTCTTGGCTGCAGAACTGTAGAGTTTTGAAACTGGGCAAGAAAGAATCATACCAGGCAAAATGTGGGGCAGCAGAGACACCTAAGCTTCAGAACAATACATTGTAAAGCAGGGAGTTGAAAACACAATATCCTATTTGCAAACTGTCATGTACAGTATACAAAACCTGTGGGTAAAGTCCCAGGCTTAAGCCCTGATTGCAAGAAGATGCCAGCACCAAAGGGGTCATTGATGCCTGAGTGCAGAAGGATCGAATCTCAGATTACTCCCACAGAGCACTTCCATTTGGGCCCTTGCTAAAACTCACCAGCTACTGCTCCCTCCTGGGCAGAAGGTGATGAGAAGCCTTGGCTTTTCCATGCTCAGCCTCAGTTGCCACACACCCACATGAACACGCTAGAGAAACTTGCTACAGCAGCAATAGCTCACTACAAAATAGGACAAGTTTCCATGTACCTTTTTTTACCCCTAATGCTGTTTAAGCAGGACCCATTTCAGAACTCTTGTTCATTAATGCATCTGTACAGGTGACCTCATGATTTGAAACAGGTCGATTCCAATTGGAGGTGAGAACAAAAAGGGGTCAAAAGGAGAAAGTTAACAGGTTCTTTGCAAGGCAATGGCCATTTTTTTTATTCAGTCTGCTAATGTATATGCATTAAATATTTTGTTTGCCTATTCTTTTTGTGAGACTAAATGACCAATTCAGTTCCTGTGATATTGTTCTCTTCAACTTCCTTTATGCTACACACATGCATGTATAAGTCTTCTATAGACTAGAAGACTATCTGTTGAGACGGCCATCAGGTAAAAATCATTAGAATTATCACTAGAAGGGGATAACTCCTGCACATGCACATCAACTCCTCCCATTTTATTGCTATTCCATTTCAGTATTTCTCTGCTGATGTATCATCCCTTACATATTTCCCTTGTTAGTGGACAGAACACTGTCAAGAGAGAGGGTAAACTGGAGGCCTTCTGCCATTTAACGTCACTAAAACTGAAACTGTTAATATTGTTATTCAGTTCATTAAAAACAGGCTGGAATCTCACCAGTAATTATGATTTAGTGAACAGAGCTTATTTTAAAACAATACATTGTCTCTCTTGACACCCTCTTTCTTTTCTCCATCTCCAGGGAAAACACTGTGTCTATGCCTGACTTCTCTGTCTGGCTTTTTCCGTCATAAAAATTTGAGGGAGGACAACCCTATGTTGCTTTACTGTGTTTTAGGCTCAAGCCAAATCTAGAAGAGGTGCTAAAAATCTTCATCATTTGTTAACACAATATGGGGATTAAAGCCTCACAAAAGATTGTCACATAGTAGAGAATGGAGAAATAATTCTGAAAAATACAGAAGGAAAAAAAAATTGTAAGCAAAAGAAAACATGCATAGCAAGTGTTTTTGCTATATCATTTTCAGCATAAATCCAAAGAGAATCTTAGGAAATTATGGATTCCTCTGCAGCCTTCCATGATAAAGAGCTCAAATCTCTCCACCACCTACACAGACTGCAACAAAAGCTGACACAGAAAAAACTAGAGCCAGAAAATGAGAAAAGTAATTCTTATTTTCTCTCATTCCCACCTGATAACCTTCCTGAAGGTCAGTCCATTCCCACATGAAGATCATTACTCAGCCTCTGTCACCAGACTTGTCCTTAAAAGCAGGATCATATTTATCATGAGTTTCTCATTAGTTTCTTGATTTGTAATTTAATGCTTTGAAAGAAATATTTGTAAGTATCATGTGTTATCCAAAACGAGGTCCAGCAGACCAGTACCCAAAGAATGCTGCACCAATCAGCTGTGCTAATTGCTCCCAACAGCTTGCTGAAGTGCCTCAGCTGAACATAATATGGAAAATACATTTCTTTGCACCACTCCAAAAGGATTTCCAACACCTCTCCCTGAACAGCTGAAGCTGAAGCTATTACTGTTCTTATGCCACCATCCCTTGATACAAATGACAGAATGCTTCTCCATTTAGCAGCTACTTTTATTTGCTCTCCTCTGCTGTTTCCCCACAAGTTCTATATTACTACAATTTTTTGGTTTAGTACCTTTCAGTTTCCCTTTCCAGCTTTGCACCATCAAGAGTCTTCTATTCTAGTTTGTTGAAAATTATAATTATTTCTTCTGCTTCTTGGCTTCCTACCCTTTGATCCTTTTTTTGCTTTCCTAGTAAGCCACCTGACCCTTTCATACCTCCTCCACCCTTTCTTGCCTCATTCACCTCCTCCTCTTCTTTCTCAATTGCTTTCATCTTTCTTCATCTATGTGCTCTGGCTTTCCAGTTCCTCTTCTCTTCAGCTGAAAATGTAAATTTTTTTCCTAGAGACTGATAAAGCCCAGAAGTCAAAAAATTCATCTTTAATCTTATTTTCTTATTTTCAGTATGGATTCTATTAAAATGGAGAAGGGCTTTCCACTTTACAGTATACTAATGCAGTATTAGGAGAGTTCCAGTTATGTGGTAAAGGACCTAAGGAATTAAAAGTCAAAGCAAAATTCAGATGCTTTAAATATTTTGCTAATTTAGATATTAGCTAAAATTATGTACAGATGTACACAGCACCTCCATCTTTCATTATGTACTGCTCTTTGCAATGCTCTGGTCTCTTTACGTTAGCAATGCCAAAAAAGACTGGTTAAAACAGACCAAAACAGGAGACGTTTATCCAAACTGGCAGGTTTCTGGTGGTGGGCAGGGGACTGACCAAGATGCACAATGGGAGAACAAGGGTCGGGAATGTAACATTTGCCAGTGGCCTTTGTCCCACAGTACGAACATGGGTCTTTTCTGTTCCTGGAAACATCTGGACAGATGCAGTAGGACACTGCAGTCTCCTCCCTGATGCAGAGGGATACAGATGTGGGGAGTGAGAAATCCACAGACGGCAGAAGAAAGGAGAGACTGAAGGGCGGGGGGAGGTTGTAAGTCTGAGGTGGATTCACAGGACTGGTGTGAATGTCATCTTTTAGTCACAGCTTGTTCAACGAACCTCCTTCCTCCATGTCCCTGTGACACTACATTCTTTAATTCCAGACTTTCAAAGCCAAGGCCACAAAGCAAACACGTTCACACACCAGCATGTCAGAGGTGCTGTGCCTTCACCTGCCGATGGTCTGTAGTTCCTATGGTGCCAATTTGACTTAAGGAAAATGTGTATTTGATGAAGAGTGGAAAACATGAAGGGATCAGTTTTGATGGGATCACTTGTTATTGCTGTAGCTGGCAACCCATCACACAATACCTCTTCTGCCTCTTCTCCAGCAAGTATGGAAGTAGCTGCATGGTACATCTAAGGCTGGGTGAGCCAGTGTCCCTTCCCTGCTGCAGCTGTATAGCAACTTCTCTCGTGGATGCTGGCTGGGTCATGGAGAGAAGAGAGAGAAAACTGCCCTGGATGCTTTATTTTCTGTTTCTCTTTAAAGCATGGAATTTACAGGAGAACCAGAGTGGAGGAATGACTGATGGGATCCAAATGAACTGTGATAAACAGGCTTCCTCTTGCCACTCATGTAGGCCTAGGGGCCATGAAGTAAGAAAATCCCGCAACCAGGTCATAACTGTCCTTTTTCTTCTCCTGCCAAGTGTCAGAGCAAGCAGGTGGTTGGAAAGGCTCAGAGGTCATTTAGGATGAGTGACAGCACACTTTGCTTCAGCCATGGCCACATGCCATTCCTGTGTCATCCCACCTGCACCAGAGAATTAGGGAATGAAAAATTTGCTGCCTGAAAGAGATACCCTACTTAATTTTGCTGTACTTAGATTGTCAGATTGGATGTCAAAAACCAAGATCAAACAAGGAACTTACAGTAAATAATTGATTTTGACCTCCCAGGCTTGATGAAAGATGTATCCTTGACATGAGAACGTGAATATCTGAGTTTCAAAATGTATTCAACATTCAAACCCCTCCACCTACATACGTACTGCACCCTGCTAAGGTCCAAGAACAGCCAATATATGCAAGGCTGGTGTGCAAGGCTATTGTTTCCCTTGGCTATGGCTACAAATAGGGAAATTAAAAACATTCAAGTCTCCCCTCCCTGTTTAAAGATATGGTGATACAAAACCAGCAAGCTCCTCTTCACTGTCTTTCTTCCATATCTCTCACAGGCTCCATTCCTTCCAAAAGCCCGGATGCAAACACAGCCTGCCTCCACTGACCAGGCTGTTGGCTTTTATTTTTGTGTTCTTCAAATGATACCAGTGCTCTAACCCATGAAGGACTGATCAGCCTCTCTTCTCATCTTATCAAAACATGGATCAAAGAAAGATGAACCACTAGGAACAAACGGGGAGGAAGGAGTGCAGGCAGAGTTTTCCTAACACTCACAGCATGCACATCCATAGCAACCTCCTGTGACTTGTTTCCATCAGTGATGATGTGCTCACCACTCAGGTCTCTCTGGGACACTGCCTTTGCACACCTGGATCCACTCATTAAGTTTAAGGATAAGATTATTATTCTTTTGTTTTTATCATGAAATTACCCAGGCTATGCTAAACCAAGAATTCATCTTTCTTTTGAGATTAATTAAATACATTCCTATTAAACAAGGTTTATGAACTAAGAAATTATGGCAAAGAATAATAGAATATAAATATGAATCACAACAAAAATCACCTGTTATTTAATTTAAGTTTCTCTAGGACTAAGTATCTATATTTGCAGTTCCTCAGATTGATTTAATTCATTCTCCACAAGCTTTACTTCTGCTCTTAGCAATCCACAGGAAAAAGTCACTCTGCCCATGTTCTATTCCATTTGCACAAATATCTTAAAGGACAAACAGAATTAATCATTATGGTTTTGTCATTATATTCTGACCTAGTGCAACACACAAAACATGATTTAAAATTACTTGCCTGTTAAAGCCAGTTTAGACAGCAGTAAGTTTAAATACAAATATGTATATCTAGATTAAAATAATTATGTATGTGCAGTCAGGGTGAATATTTTCAGAAGATTCTCAAATGGTTTCTGTGAATCCTGAAGGTGAGGAAGCCCAGAGATAGCTGTTCATTTCCCAGGTGCAATGGGGAGTCAATAAAAGAGATAAAAGCAGTCTTCTGGTTTTAATTTATACCAAGCTCCTTTTCCTTAAGCAGTGTTTTGCCAGCCTGAAGAGCATGAACTCCAACTGCTGCTGAGGCCAGTGTCTCTTGCAGATTGTCTCTCTAACAAGTGTTAGAGACAGCGCTCCCCGTGCCTTCTGTGCAGGGGGAAGGAGAAGTTGGCCTTCTACTACTTCTTTTTTGATGGAGGAATCTTGCTTTCTTTTGTATTCCTCCCACAGAGTTTCCTACAAGGCAGCATGATCCAGCCCTCAGTAATTAAGATGCCCATCCTCTTCCCACAATTTTCAAGTACAAAAGCCAGCTCTGACATCAGCAAGAAAGAGAAAGTAATATTATTAGTGCTAATTGGTTAGTAACAAATCTCTCTGGGACCTATAAAGCCTATTCACAACTTGAAACAGTTACATAGGGGAACACATAACTGAGCATGAGAACTTCATCAAGAATCCTCAGCAAGCCTGCAACCAGCTCAGCACTGACTTCAGCTGGCTAACCAAAATATCCAGTTCACGCTTTGGTGAGTGACGGTTTACCAACAGTATTTACAAAAACAGCTTTTTGCATCTGTGGAAAAAAAAAGAACTGCTTGAAAGAAGAGAGTTTCACTTCCATAAACAGCAGGCTAACTCCCCAGTGTTTTCTGACCTTCAAAGGTATCTCTAAATGCAATTTTAGACAAAAGCATCAGGAAGGGAGAAAGACTTTTTATGTAGAAATAAAATAACAATTTCTATTTCATTTGTAGACTGAAGTCACATAAACAAGTACTGACAACTTCTGCTGGAAGTTATTTAAGATTCACCTCCAGAAGTGTTTTTTTTGTTTTGCTGGTTTTGAGCTAACACTTTCCTTTTGCCTATTAGTAATCACTTGGGAGATTATTATAACTTTTTTTTTCCCATTCATTTCACTCTTAATCACATTGAACAGAGAAAGTCGATGAATAAATTTCAAGGCTGTAAATAGTTTTTTCGGTTTCATCCTCTGGTTCGTGTGCAGAAACACAATCCAAACACTAAATCAAATCTGTGTCTATCCCATACCTACTGAAGTGCCCACTAAGCTCACAACATGAGAGCATAGGTCACGTCTCTGCTCTGCAAGAGACCACATGGGACAGGAAGCAAGACACCAGCAATGAACCTTGTAAAGGCAGGCCCACCATAACATAAGGGCTGACACTTTTGATGCAAGAAAAAGGCAAAAGAAATAGGAAATAAACTAAGAGATGACAACTACAGGCTTCAGACTAGGGATTACAGTTATGAGGGAAAGTAAGGAATCCAGTGGGAGACACTGAGCACAGAAACAACTTACTGTAGGTCAGCAAGCTTCTTTATGTGTTCTGACACAGATACCAAGACCAAGGCCCTCAGTTTCATCTCTGAGAATGAAAATCAAAGAGAAGGAAAGGGAGGAAATCCAACATCTTGATAGAAACCAAATAAGGGGGAAAAAAAAATCCGATTTTTTCTCAAAATTCAGGAGAGTCTCTGGAGGTCAGGTCATCCTCTGTATGGGTCACCTTAGCCTAATTCAGCCCTGAGAAGACCCTGGTTCACCTGAGGCAAGGAGTTCACAAGACAGCCAATCCCATGATGTATCAACCACTGCAAAACATCTGAGTTTCAAGTCAATATTGGCAATTCAGGCTGCTGGAGAGGGACAGAGAATGTAGCCTTAAGAAGTTCTCATATGTGGCTCCTTTATGTCTCACCAAATGGAGAAGCACAGACACAGCAGTTCAAGCTTCCTGGCCTAAGCCAGGCAGTGTCCCTCAGGGGTAATCCACAATAACTTCTATTAGAAGAGGAAAAACTGTTTTCAAGTCTTTATATTTTCAGCCTTCTCTGCTGTGGGAGTCACAAATTATGCTAACATATTCACTAGCAAGCACAGTGAGACCACTGAATTAATTTCTCATAAGACAACAAAGAGTCATAAGATATGAAAAGATCTCCAGTCACTTTCATTACCAGGCTGGGCAAAATAGTAGGCAATGATTTTTAGTTTTTAATTTTGTTTTTTTTACATAGACAAGATACAACACAGATCCTGAGAAAGGTTTTCTAATTATTTGCCCAAATATTTCAGGAAATATGCTGAGCAGGATATCACTGAAGGATTTGCATGGCTGTTCCACAAGTGGAAGTAAAAATGATTGCTTGAGAGCTTTAGCTGAGAAATATTGAAATACTGAAGACCAAAACCAGACTTTCCAGGTAAAGACTGTGATAGAGCTGGATGAGAAAAAGTGAAGGATAGTTCCCATCCCATAGAACAGGTTAGGAGAACCTGGGCTTAGAGGAAAAATGCTTTTCTGTGACTAAGGTCTATTTTACTTCAATAATTGCTTTTTTCAGAGAAGATAATTAAGGTGAAGATGATGATAATATCAATGATTTAATGCTCTTTAATTCTACTGAATAATTTAAGGTGAAGACAACACTTTGCCTTCAAGCTGTTACTTGCATCCTTTGATGTAGTCCCAGTGCTAAGGAGACATATCTAACACATGCTTATTTTTAGTCATTTCCTTATTGTTTCAAGGAGCTGATAATGATACATTTTCAGCACTATTATGTGGTTTATAAAGGAAATAATCACAAGCCTACTATTAAATAAATAGTAAGTTCCCTAATAATTTCCAATGCTTGAGGTTAAGGTCCAAAAGGAATAAAAAATATTTGGAGCTCTAATAAGCTCAGATTCAGAAAGCTCCCAGTGGCTCAACCAAAAATACAGGTCAGCTTCCTAGCTCAGGTAAATGGATTGATTAATAGGGGCTTGTATGGATTTACAGAAATTCTATCGGGCCCAGCTGAGACTCCATTTTAAAAGGGTGGTGGTGTCTGGCCCAGGTCTTACCTAATTCCCTAGAAAGATAATCAAAGCTCGTAATTTTCACAGGCAGAGAAGTCTGGTGCTTTTCTTTTTTTTTTATAATACATCAGGGAATTTATCAAACCTACAGAAATACTACTCAATTTCATATATATATATATATATATATATGAATTACATAAGCAAGGTGTCTACATTTAATGACAAGGTTTGCAGTGAATCTGTTTCCTCATCACCCCGCTGCCATGTTCTGAAGCCAATCCACTGCAGCAGCAAGCCTAACCTGGAATAACCAAGCAGTATAGAAGGTGTAATACACTGAATTTTTCCCACAACATCTTCTGAAAAAACTGATTCATCACACTGCGATGTTAACATGGAACCAAAATGGTAATTGAAATGTTTGTGTTATTAGTTACTTTGCTGATAGGAAGGGAAAGTATTTGATGTATGAATTGTGTAGAGGTTGCTACATGTAGGTAGATTAAAGGAAGCAGATTCTAATCCCAAGGACCTAGAGGATGAAAACTAGATCAAAAATTCCCTTAACATATTTTAAAAAATTAGAAAAGTCTTGTGGGGAAAAAAGGTAGCTATTCAATACAGGAATGTGCAACACAGTGAGTCAGAATTCAGCAGCAATACACACAAATTTAAGAATAACTGGATTTCTCACACTCTTGCAGAAAATTTTGGGACTATCATGAAATTCAACTTCAGTATCAGTTGACAACACTGTGCTGTTGCAAAAGAGAAAAACATTGTACTGGGAAATATAAACGGGGTGACATTTATAGACAGATGATGTAATCCTCCTGTTATTCTTAGCACTGGTACGGTCTCAGCTGAAGTGTTTTGTCCCATTTTGGGCATTATATTTCAAGAAAGATGTGTATCAGCTGAAGTTTTCAGATGAGAGTAACTAAAGTTTTATGAAACACAACACACAGGCAGGATTGAGCAATTTCAAGTTGTTTACCACAGAAAATGGAGTACCAGTGATGACATAGTAATTGCCTTCAAATCTTTAAAACGCTAGTGCAAAGAAGAAAGGGAAGTGATGTTCTCCAAGTTCATAAAGAATAGAAAATAAAACAGTAGGTTCAAATCCAGCAGGGAAGATTTAAGACAGGAGCAGGACAAACTTTTTCACAGTGAAGCATTGCAGCTGATTGCTCAGGAGGGTGGTAACTCAGAGTGCACAGAGGCCAGCTGCTCCCTCAGGGGTGGGATGCCAGGAGCCACGTCCAATGCCACAACTGGCAGGGCAGACCCCCACCCAGGGCCCATCCCACTGCCCCTAGTAAGGAATCAGGGCAGGCCAGGGGAGGCAGTGTTATCTGGCAAGTTCTGGTGATGCAGCAGGTCCAAGGTCAAGCCAAGCACCAGCCAGCAGACTGAGATCAGAAAGGCACATGGCCAAGCAAAGCATGGCTGTAGCTTGAGCCTGGCATCCTACAGCATTGCTGGGGCAGGGACTGACAGCCCTGGGCTGGGCTGAAATAAAAGTCCCTGGCCCAAGGGCAGGTGTGAGAGCTATTCCAAGGGAGGCTGGGCAGGACCAGTAAGGCCACTGATGCCCTCAGGGCTGTGGGATGTGGAATGCCACATGGAAAGGCTGGAGGTCTTCAAGAGCAGGCTCCTGGCAGGATGGGCACAGACATCTCTGATCTGGCCTTGGGACAGAAGAAGAGACCAGGTGACCTCTGGGCTTGCCTTCTTTGTTTTGACATGTCAAGTTTGATGCCAGAGATCTGAATCTCTCTATTGTACATCTGTTGTGGCCCATGGTGATGCTCCCCAGATATCAGGAAGGATGCCGTGGACAGAATGAAAAGACATCATACCAGACCTCTTAAAGGTCCCAAATCAAAGAGCAAGAGATATCTTCCCCACTTCTGGGGCAAATATATTAAACATTGATAATTTACATCCATAGGTTTCTTATTCTATTATTGCAGTACTAGTGTTAACACTGACTACATTTTTACTTTGGATAATTTGCTTCCACCCATACGTCTGTAAATATTCTATATGGATAATATAAATACAAGAGATGGTGAATACTGATCTATTAGCTGTTTCTATATAGTGGAAAGTAGATTATTTCTTCAGCTGTGCTTCCTCTGGCCCTGAAGATTTCTGGTTTTCATACTCAGATCACTTGCTCACCCAAGTCATGCTGCCATTGCCAAAGAAAGAATATGCATGAATAAATGTCCACTAACAAACACAAAATTATAGTCAGGCCACTCTTCTGTAAAATTAACATCCTTCTAGATGTTACAGACCTAGTTATTACCTGTACTCACACTGTTAATTTTACCTGTATTTTTATGACTTGTAATCATTTATGTGCTTCCACTTTATCCTCCCACTTTATTTATGGAGTATTTTTGCTATAATCTTTCTTAAATGTACCCAACAAATACGTGCTTTGGGCATCCGGTTCGCCTCTGATATCACTGATGCTCACCACATATCACAGCACACCTCAAAAAGAAAAGCCTAGGTCAAGCCCAATTCAAGTATTTTGGGGGTGATATTGGACTACAGAAAATTTTCATCCTCTGAATGGAGGCAGATAGGATGCATTTTTCCTGTGATGCATTTTTAATTTGTGCTTAGCTCCCAGTGAAAGGGAGAGCTATATTGCCTGTAGCTGGACTGGCTCACATGTAGGAGGCACTCAATCTCCCAGAAGACTTATTTGAGAGTCTAAGGAATATTGGACACTTTACGAAAAAAATTGAGTGGCTGAAGTGTATAACCCTGGCATGTAACCTGCTCGGAGTTGAAAGTTTATTCATACTTCCATGGTGTCCTGAATGAATATGCTGTATATTGTGATTTTGAGTTGATGTTGATGTTGCAAAAGGAGACCAAGTAATCATGTTTTAACCAGGTAACCACTGAAAGCCATGAAGAAATCTTTTTTTAGGGATGAGGGAATTTGACTATCTTCTTTCAAGGATCAATGAGGCAAGAATATTTGTAATAGCTTTTTCCTTTCCACACAATTGACAACAAATTAAGCATTGGGGAAGACAGCTGGAGAGACAGGGACAAAAGCTGTAGGTTTCATGTAACAGTTTGCTACAGCTGTTTCTGCAGGGCTATGCCTTTGCTGTGAGTGTGATCACAAAAGATTTCCTTTTTGTTTCCAGCATCACTCAGCAGCCAGGACTGATTACTGAACCAGTATCCTGGTTCTGTCTTGCTAGCCCTCACTCACTCTGATTTTGTATAGCTAATGTAGAAAACTGGAGCAAACTTCTTGTGTCAAAGGAAACATCAGCATCTTTCCACACTACCTCATATTCAGGCAGTCTCTGTCTAAGAAACCCAAGAATATGAGGGGAAGTCAGTACCACAACATGTGTTTTCAGTTACTAAGAAAACCAAAGGGCAGGTGATGGGTTTGTATCTAATAGCAATTGATAGTCAATATGTATGGAAAGCAAGCTGCAGTCTTCTCACATATCCTCAAGAAACCAGAATTTAAAAGCTTATCAGTTAATGCTGACAACACAGGAAATACAGTCATGGGTTTCACTATCAATTCAGAAAAGTACCTACATCCTTCTCACAGCATTTAAATGTGTGACTTCTTCAATTCTTTTAAGTATTCCATAGAGAGAGGAAGGTGGATTTGTGAATTTCTGTTATCAGTGTAAAGCAACCAGGTTACTGTGCTGATGTGACTAGCTAGGGGTATTGGTGTGATTGATTCACTGCAGATCTTAGGAAAGGACCTCTCACTCATCCAATTTAGCACAGTTGGGCAAACATTTACAAACTGAAGACTTCATAGTCCCATAATTTCTATGTGGGATCATGAGGAGGATTAATAGAGCACTGGCTATAGCACTGCTTTTACATCAGTATAGCCAGCTTTATTTCCCAGCTGAAAACTTTAATTCAGATGAGGTTAGGCCATGGATGTGAGCAAGGCAATAAATTACACTGAGGTAATCAAAAGTCGATATGAAGAACAAAAAAGCAGAAGAAAAAGGTTTTGAATCAGAGTCACAGAGTCATTCAGCTTGGAAGGGACCCCCTGAGATCATCCGAATTATCTGGTACAGCTCAAATGGAAGTTAAAGCTTCAAGCAGAAATTTGTGGTTAAAGTTCTGCTGGCTGTTTGCAACACAATTATATTATTTTTAAGTCTCTTAGATATTATAACTTGCCTATGAATGAATTTTCTCCTAAAACAATAAAAGTTACAGGATTTAACCTTGGTGGGACCAACTTCATTGACCTCTGACCTCAATACTCTCCCTGCTAGTACTAGTTCCAAAATCTGCCTCATGGGAAATTTGAACATACTCTAATTAGAGAAAATTCTGTTCAGATGTTTTATTTGCTGTTCTTCTATTGCTTCATTTCTTTTCATAACATAGAATGAAAATGAATATTTGAGAAATTTATCTGTTGTTAGAGTTTGTTTTTCCCCTAAACCCATCAGATTCTACATCTGCTAATAAACTTGCATACTGTGAAAGTTGTCTATGCGTTTTTAAAGATCAGTTTGATGTCACAGTAGATTTTATATTTAGTAGAGCAATAAATAAATAGTGCTTCAGGTAAAAATTACTATTTTCACATACTTTCACTAATAAAACATTACTCTTGTCAGTAAGATTGCCTGAAAAGACAAGTTGTGACAAAGAGTCTACGAAATATCAGTGGAATTCTCCTAGTATTCCTTAACTGAAAATGTGCTTCGATTTATCACATGGAAATCGAAAACGCCTTTTAGGTTTAGCTCAGAGGGAATTATTTTGTGTGCCCGTGCCGCCATCTAGTGGGAGTCAAGCCTCCTGCACCAGTCCTGTGTCAGCACAGTGTCACCTGCTGCCAGCACCGTGTCACCTGCTGCCTGAGCACTCTGGGTGTGACAGCGTCACCAGCTCAGAAGGACCAAAACAGCTCGACTCTTACTGATGTCTCCTACAAGTCATAACTCAAAACCCTTCTGATCTCGTCCTGGTGAGAACTTCTCAGGATGAAGAGCATTTAATGTGCTTTACATAAGATCCTTCTTAAATGAGGGCAGACAGACCAAAGTCAAGTTATTTTTCCCCCTCTATATTTGCATAATACAAAGAAGAAATTACTGGTTTATAGACACATTACTTCCAAATACATCAGAAAATCAAAATGTGATGACAGGCTTTGTGCTCCACTGAGACCACAGGTCTCCCATGCAGCAAGTCCTGCTGTAGCTTTCACCATGCATGATTGAAATTGGACTGAGACCTTGAAAGTCTAGCGTAGATTATTTTGAAGCCTCTTTTACAATTGCACCACAATTCTAAGGTCCATAATACATCAATCTTAACCTCCTCATTATATCTTACCTATCCAACTGAAATGTTCTCTATTAAATTTCTGCTTCCTCTAATAATATTTTACTGTGGTCAAGATATCCCTTAAGCCTGACTTTAAAAAACAAAGGATCTGTCTTCTATAGGTTGCTTTCTTAGCTATATATTCACTGCTATTCACCTCCCCTTTTCTGTTGGCTCTATGTAGATTGAAGGAGAGGTGGATAGGCAAAAGTCTATTAATTTGCTTTCCATTAGCCAAGTTGTATCTTTATTCCCTAATTCTACACTTACAGGGATTTGGGGAACTACCAAAATAGTCTCAAACAATAATTACTGATATTCTTGGCCTACTTGTCTTATAAAAAGCTCCTTATTTTGTAAAATGCTCCCCTATTAAGTCCACACAACTTTTTGGTTGTAACCTGCTCAGAGGAAAGCTTAATATTAGTTTGTGCTGGTTCTCAGTCATGCTTAGGTTAGCATTTAATTAGATCACTACAACTTGTTAGTACTGGTAGCAAGAGACTTTCAGACATACATTGAATGTGAACATGCCTTGGTTTTCCTAGGTAGGTACTCATTTTCTGATGAAACTGGGTTGATTGATTGATTGATGTGTCTTCTCTCACCTTTATTAGGCTCATTTTCTTTGCTTTTTCATTCCTGCAACAAAAGAGCATTGTTTTACTTTATTTGAGATTTTTTTCCCTCAAAAATCTCTGCTCCTCTAAAGCTTTGTTCTGTGTGTATTTATTTCCTCACCCTTATTAAGCACATCAGTCTTGTACGGAGTTTTCTGTAAGACCGTGGTATTTCAACTCACTCTGTAAATAATTTAGGGTAAGAACAAGCTTTTTTCTTATTTTCAGTGATGCTTCATGCAATATGGACAGCACCTCAAGCATTAAGATTGCAAACACAACCACATGTATATTTTAATTATTCATCATTCAGGCAGCTCTTCCTTGGCTAATGATTTGGGTCTTTTCTTCCACATATACTACACTTTTATTTATATCACATTTGCCAGCTTTTTTCTTCTTTTCTGATTGACATTAGCATTATTTCTACACCAAATAGGGGTGAAACCTGGAAGATGGTCAGTTTTCTTTCACGAAGGTCTCGGCCATAACCAAAATCATGTCCTGGAATTGTCTGAGGAATGTTAGTTATCTGTCAAACAGGAGGATAAGATAAAAATGGTTTCATTAAATGGAATTAAATTTTGTCTCTGAAAGATATCTTGATGATAAATATGAGTAACAATATAATTTTATGCATGAATGCAGCTCATGACTTTGAAGCAGAGAAGAATCTTTTTTTTTTTTTTAATCACTGTTTTACCATAACAACCAGATAGGTGCAGAGATATTCAGTGATTCCCCAGACTGTTTCAAGAAAGCAAGCCAGTGTCAGTCAGAAAAAGTATCCATCTTCTGATGGCTGACTCCATGCTCAGCATACACTGCTGCAAACTCTTGTAGTTCAACCAGTCTCATGACAGATTGTTCTTGTCTTTAAAGAGAGACTACTTGGAGCTCTGTGACCACAAGAATTTTAATTATTTATGCACTTTTTTAATCCTTGCAGTTGCATTTTTTGTAATTATTTATAGGACAATCTTGCTGCGCCATCTGTAATTTCAAAATGGTTCAGTTGGCAAGAATGGAACCTGATAGCTTTCTGTATTCATTTTCCTTCTCATGGAAAAAAATGAAGTGCTGGCTGATCTGTGTGTCTTCAAACCAAAGGATGGGATTGGGGGGGGTACTGGGTTTTTTATGTTACCTCTTGCTAAATACCTTGGAATAATTCTTCCTTATTTAAATACTGCACCCACATCTATCAGTTGAATGAGAATTTATTCATAAACTCTGAGAAACTACCTTAAGAAGAAAGTATACCAATGGTTCTGGCTCTAATTCGGTAGTTGCCACACATCTTTTTGAGCTTTTTTCATCTTTCTTTTTTTATTTTTATATTATATATAAATAAATATATTATTTATATATTTATAAAATATTTATGCTATGTTATTTTTTATCACTTAAAATTTATATTTATTTTCTAGTTTATATTCCTTCCTTCAGCTGTTCAATTACAATGATCTTATAATTTTCCAAAGACAAGAATGGAAGCAGTCTCCAACTTCCTGCCAGAAAACCTTTCTCAGTTACCGTTTTTTGGGGCTTTTTTTGACAAGAGGATAAATATCTTCACAATACGTTTTAAATTCAGGTTTGTCATAGTTTCAGCGTAAATGTTAACATGGTAATAACAACACAATTTACACATTGGAAGAGCAGAGATGTTGAATATTTATATACACTTCTGCTGTAGTAGTCTTAATAGCATAGTAATGCTACCACATTTTCAGCCTGAGTAAATGTAATTGCTTCAAATTCTGTGTGTTCAGAAGGTCTATTTATTCAGCTAATAAAAGCGAGGAAGTGCAGAATACTGATATGCCAGTGATAAACAGTGTGTGTGTTTGTGGATGTGGAGCCTGAGGCACTGCCCTTGACAATCCATGCACACGGGTGTTCTCTGGGAATGCCACAGAAGGTTTAACAAGCTGGGAGCCAGCGTGCAGAACCAAGAACCGATGGATTCAGCCCGCACACTGTGATCCAGCAGCTCCTTTGCTATGTCAGCCTGCTTTACCTGCGTGTCCCCGCAGCACCACAGGCAGGCCCAGAGGGGCCAGGCAGGACAAGAGGACATAGACTCGAGCTGTGCCAGGGGAGATTCAGGTTAGAACCGAGGAGAATTTCTTCACTGAAAGGGCGATTAGACATTGGAATGGACTACCCAGGGATGTGGTAGAGTAGCGGACCCCGGAGGTGTTTAAGGAAAGACCGGAGGTGGCACTGAGTGCCACGGTCTGCCTGACATGCTCGTCTTCCGTCACAGGCTGGACTCCACGAGCAGGGAGATCTTTTCCAACCCGATTGATTCTGTGACCACTCACCTGCAAGGCTCAGTTTTCCACTTATTTTATGAGTGTACGGAGGCCCTGTCCCACGGGAATTGCTCTTCCCAAAGGCTCCCTAGGGAACCGGGCAACACCCGGCTGCAGCACAGCAGCGGGACGGGAACTCCCGGCTCCGGAGGGGGCGTTCCCTGAGGGAGCGGCGGGGCGGGGCCGGGGCACGCACCGCCCCCTCCCGGCCCGCCTTAGCCCCGCTCTTTTCCCGTCTCACCTCCCATTGGCTCCTCCGCGCCCGCTCTCCGCCAATCCCCGGCCGCGCTCCATAGCTCATCTCCTTCCCCTTCCCGCGTCCGCGCCCGCCGGCGCGCCGCGAGGCGGGGCCGTTAGCCCCGCTCCCTGAAGTAGCCCCGCCCCCTGTCGGACGGACCGGGTGGTGATTGGTCGGCGCGGTGTGGGCGGGGCCGGGCCGGGGCCATGGCTGCGCCGGGGGCTGCGCGGCCCCGCAAGGTGCGTGCGGGCCGGGGGAGCGCGCGGGGCTTGGCTCTCGTTCGGGGTCTCCTCGCCAGAGCCCGGGTGTGCTCGGAGGGCTGCGGGAGCGTGGGGGGATCCCTCCCGCCGTCCGCGTAACGACTCCTGCGCGAGGTCCTGCCTTCCGAGGCCGAGCCCGGCTTGCACCGCAGCCATCTGACGGTGGTCCTGAGGCGCTGGGTGCGGTTCTGGGCTTGCCTCTCTGCCCGAGAGATGTGAAGCTCCTAGAGCGGCTCCAGCGGAGGGCAACGAGAATGACTGAGGGCTGGAGCATCTCTCTTACGAGGAAAGGCTGAAGGGGCTGTGGCTGTTTAGCCTCGAGAGGAGATGAGTGAGAGCGGACCTTAGCAATGTGTATAAATAGCTAAAGGTGGGTGTCAGAGAATGGATCCAGGCTCTGCTCGGTGGGGCCGCGCAAGAGGACGCGCGGCAATGGGCAGAAACCGATGCACGGGGAGTTCCCATCTGAGCATGAGGAAGAACAGGTTGTCCAGCAAGGGTGTGGAGTCTCAGGTTAGGAGATATTGAGGAACAGGGCATGATGCAGACCTGTGCCGTGTGTTCTGGGGTGGCCCTGCTGAGCCACTGTGGTCCCTTCCAGTCTCTCCCATGCTGTGATTCTGACTGTGATTCTGTGACTGCGATTGTGTGTTTGTGCTGTGTGCTCTGGCCGTAGTTGGTTCTTAAAGTCCCCACAGTTCAGGTCTGTGTTTATCAAGCCTGGTTTCCATTTGAAATGCATTTGTACATCAGCCCTTGGAGTGTCCTTAAGTGAGAGACTGCGTCTGTAGGATGCTGTGGAAATTAACAAAGCATCCTGCTGTCAATGCATGTTTTGTGAAATGAAACCCACAAGTCTCAGGTGCTACTGGCAGCAGTTGCCCCCTCCTTGGCCTGAGAGCTTGAAACATCTCTTGAGCTGATCCACCTCGGCAAAAGTTCTTGTAATTGGCAAGCAATAGTAGTCTTCAAGTGTGTTGTGAAAATACTTTGTGTATTTCTGTAATCAACAGGCTCTGTCTTCTGGAAGGCTGTCAGGAGCAGCTAAACTAACAAATGGAAGAAAACAGTAAGACCTTTTTCACAAATACTGTTTAAAATTGTGTGTATTTGGGAGCCTTATCCTTGTCGTACCTCAGAACTGAACAAAAAATCCTGGTGTGTATATATAAAACATTTTGAGCTGAAAGGTTCTAAGCAGCCCATGAACAGACAGGCACAAACTGAATAGAAATTTTGTGTATAAAAATACAGATTTCACTCTGGACGTTTTATTTATAAGAGATTGAATTTATATAGTTACTAGTTGTAAGACTGTTGAGTGGAGAGTGTGAATTTTTCTCTGACATAAATTGTTATTATCTGCTTAACATGTTTGTTGCAGCCATGCAAAGTGTTCAGAAAGTTATATTGTTTCATGATAAAATTAATTTTCTTTTGCTTGCTATTATTGAATGGAAGTAAGTTTACTTTGTTTCATATTAAGGGGGTGGTATAAACAGTGAATTTCACTTTTTCAGGTTTGGCTTAAGGAAAGGATGTTATTCTGATGTAGAATTCTATTCCACTGAGTCTGACAATCAGGTAATTAAATGACTCTTTAGCACAGTCATCCCCGTTATCTAAAGAGAAGGCAAATTGGAATACCTTGAGTAACAGAGGAAAGCCAGACTAATTTAGATCGTAATTAATTTGCATCTGAACCTGAAATTGCTCCTGCAAGGCAAGCAAGAGTGTCTGTGCTGCATCTTGCAGACGAGAGCAAATGGGCTTTGTGAATTTGGCTCTGACAAATGTCCTTAGGGCACAGGATACATTTTGTAAACACAAATAAGCTGCTTATGGACAAGGGCTGGCCGTCACAGAAGAGCAGCCACCCTTGTTAGGTTTTTGTGCTGGAAAGAAAGAGTAGCACGGAGTCAATGCTGCGGTGCTGAGCCGGTTGTCTCCAAAATACAAGTAGGCTGTAGATAATTGTTTAACTGTACATGGAAATTAGAATAAAAACCAGAGATGTAATTAATGTAAAATCCAGCAAGTGGACATGAGTGCAACAACACAATTGAGTTGATTTGCACAATCTGCGTGTTTGCAAGCTTCCATGTAATTGCAAAGTCGTACATTGGAAATGATACATTTTTGGTTATGAGTTGTTCTTTGTCAGGTGTCAGATTGGGGTACACTCACCTCTAAAACAGCATCTTGGTTTACTGTGAGAAAATAGTGGTACTCATTTGGTGACTGCAGTGTTCTTTATACAGGTTGATACTATTCATAATGGACTTGACCATTGTGCAGCTTTACTGAAGAATATCTTACAAAAAGAAGCTCCAGGTTGTACCTACTGAAAACACAAGTTACATTTGTAGGTTTTGTAATACTCTCTTGCTTTGTTTTGCTGACCACTTTTTCTTTCAACTAATCCTAGGAAGGGAGACTGTCCATAAACAACCAGGGAAAGCAACTACCTTTAAAATTGCATCCAAGCCTTTGCTAACCAAAGGAAATACTTGCAAGAAGAAAGGGTTAAAAAGAATCATTACTCCTGCCCCTGTCCAAAAAGAAATTGGTAGGTGGGCTTTCTTACACTTGATTTTCTTTTATTCAAACAACATTAAGAGACTCCTCAACCTCTTGAGGTACAACAAGTCTTCAAAGAACTGTTGCTGTTTGTTCATAGGTTGATCCTCGGTTGAATCCACAAAAGGATATATTGTATTTTAGAAACCTTAAATGTTTACTAATAATTACTGAAATTCACAGATGTTTGAACTTCGTGTACAAGGAAGAAAGTTGAGTGTGTTTACAATATCAGTATCATCAGGTTTATCTGGTAGGGAATGTGGAGGAGAATGATAATGCCCTTTCCCTATATCTCTTGGACAGGGAAGCATTGCAGTGCTTGGTCTCAGTTTAGGATCCACAGCTAGAAACAGGTCTGGAGTTCAGTATCCAACCAGGCTTTTCTCAAAGAAGGATTTCTGGAAACAGGGAAGTGTGGCTAGGGGTGGCAAGACCTCAAATGGTTTAGTGGCCAAAGCACTGAATAGAAAGTAGATGGAGTGCTGTCAGCTGAGTTGCTCCCAGCGGAAATGTTTCACTTATTACCATTTCTGCCTCTCTCCACCCCATTTCTTCTGTGCAATTTCTAATCCAGTAGGTGGGTGGGGCCTGTAGACAGGTGTGTAGCAGAATGCCCACTGGGACTTGTAGGAAGTGAGCATGTAGCTGGTATCTTCCCAGCGCTGTAAAATTACTGAGTTTCAATTATACCTAATCAGAGATTTTAAGAATTGCATGTTAGAACTGGCCTTCTGTAGGATTTAAGTCTCTGTGCTTCCTTCAAGGACAGCTGCCTGTCCAACTGGTTTAGGTTGCTCTGTCTGGAAGAAAAAATTGATTGATTAATCTGCTGGTGAATCAAAACCCGACTGGAATCCTGGGCCATAAGATCTTTGTTTCCATTTTCAAGGGAACCTGCCAGAATCTGCCAGACAATACAATGGGTTTGTGTAGATCAAGAAGACAGGCAACTTCAGCTGGAGTTTTTTGTTCTTTCTTTCACTACAGTGCCAATATCAAATAGAAAAGTTGCCTCATCTACCACACCTTCTACTGAGAAGGAACTTTCCAGTGCAGCACAGAATCAGATGGTTCAATCAATTCATGTGCCTTGCAGTGAACACTCTCCTGGGGTGTATCAGAAACTGTACGAGCATGTGCAAACTCAGATGTCTGTGATAACTGGCCAACCCCCACAGAAGAGTAATGAAACTCCTACTGTAACTCCTTCTCCTACCTCAAATCAGGGTTAGTGGAACTATTAATGTAGAGCTGACTATTTAAGTGCATGAGTTTTGCCCCACATTGCCCTGACCTATAAGTGTTGTTTTCTTTTAGGATGTCAAAATGTTACAGCTTTGAATTACCAGTTACCTGCCTCCACATCAGCACAGTCCCTGCAGCATTCAGCTAATCCTTTATCCACTCAGTCAGTAAGTGAAAGTTTGACTCTCACTATCAATAAACATTGAATTAGCCCTGCCTGTGTATTTATACATTTATATATGTTGGTTTCCCTAATAATTTTTCTTTTAAAAAATTGTTTATTTCAATCTGTAGTGATGCACAGAGAAAATACTGCTATTCAAAGCACATTTTATGTAGACATCAAAAAACGAAATTAGAGGCATTTCAACTGGCTGCTTGTTTCTGCCTGGGGAATTCTGTAATGGACAGCAAACACGGAAAGTGCAGGAAATTATTGATTACTGTTAATTGCATTCTCAGTAATGCACACTAGGATCATTAACCAACTCCTGATAGAAGAAATCATGTATCATATGGAGCTTTCCCTGCCAGTGATCAAGGCAATTATTTCTTCAGACACGCTGTATTATCTTAGAGCCACATGTTAAAATGCCTCTGTATTTCAGGGAATAGAATAGAGGTGATGGAGAATACCAGCTGCCACCTCGGGAAATGTGGGAAAGGGCTTCCACCTTGAATCTGTAAGACTGTAGACTTACCTTCCATCTGCAGGCAGTCCATGTATAGCTAGTGATGACCTTGACTTTTAAGAAATTCATCTACTTAAAATAATGGAAGGTAACAGTGTTGTCCTTTATATTTTTTTTTTTCTTCCCTGTTCTGGTTGGATTCAAGAGACTGCTGAGGTTTTTTCATTACAGAACAGTTGTAAAAGAACTGTGCTTTAATGTTGCCAATAACATTTAAGAGAAAGGTAATCTAAATCAGATTTACATTTTAATTGCTTCTTATTATGCAGGAAAATGATTCAATTACTAATTTATGGTTGTTTTTATAATTAGCGAAGAATGAACAAGTGTACATTGAGTCAGACAAGGGTGGTGCTGTTTGGGGTTTTTTTCATTAAGATTTAAAAATCACGTTAATTTTTTGTTTAATTAGAATATTCTTTATGCAGGGCCTTCCTGTAGACAGTGCCAATGAACGTGTCCCAGAGATGGGAGGACCTGTGGTTTGCCCAGTGGTTTCTGCTGCTCCTGCTGCTGCTGCACAAATAAAGTCTGGCACTGCTCTTCCTGGTGTGATCCCTTGTACAGCACCAGGAGAATCAACCCCTTCAGTGCCTGCATTGATCCCAGCATCTGGCAGAGAGGTGGCCCCAAGCCAAGAGCAGCAGATAAAAGCAGCAGATTTGATGCGGTGCATACAGGCCCTGTTACAATCCCATGAAATGCTGAATGGCAGGACTGAACAGAGGGGCCATCATCACTGTCCAGCAAAACATGATGGCTCCTGTGAGACAGAGGAGGATACTCCTGAAGAGCACAGTGAGGACATGGTCAGTGAAGAAGATGAATTGAATGTACTTGATGTATCTCCAGCGAGAGATACAACCTGTAAGACAAGTTATGTGAAGAAAGTTCTAAAATCTAGAAAAGAAAGACCAGAAGAAACAGCCCATAAAGTTAGGACTGTAAAGTATCTTGTGGGTGAGCTCAGAGCACTGGTAGCAGATCAAGGTGAGGACGTTTTCATTGCACAGCAGATTTATTGCATACAAATAACACAAGAGCTCCATTAAATGAGTGAGCACTTCACTTTCTGGAAGTTGTGTGTCTCAGGTGGTCTGTGACATCTTACTGTGGTTTGTCACAACTGTAAAACCGTCAGGATTCACTCTGGACAAGTATTAAATTATTTTTGTAGTATTTTAATATTATCATGACAGCAAGATAAAGGTTGTTGTTATTCCATATACAGAGCTTTCCCCTGAGAAGGGTCCTGGCGTGGACAGATTGCAATAGCAGTCCCACCAAGGCTAGTTGGAAAGATGGTGGGTTGTGTTTTATTGAGGATGAAAGCATAGTTTTCATAGTCAAGCTTAACAATTTTAAATAAATATAGTTAAAGATGAAGTTTTCTTGGGGGAAAAAAACCCCACGTACTATTAAATCACTTTGCAGATTGCTTAATCACATGTAAAATGTTAGTTATATTACAGATTTATAGGTTTATGGAGTCTCTTTTTTCCCCTCACTTCTTGCAGGTGACTCAGAAATGTTAAGGTTGATGAGTGAAATAGAAGACTCCATATCATTGCTCCCAGCTGTAGTGGGAGGTATGAATATCCAAGCTGAAATAGCTCTGGCTTTGCAGCCTCTGCGGAGTGAGAATGCCCAGCTGCGCAGGTGGGGAGCTCCTCAGTGAGCCTGTGGTACTGCAGGTGCACTGAAGGCATCTTTAACTTCTCTGGTTTACATTGCCTTTGTTAAGGCTCTTCCCTTCTTGTCTGTGCAGTATTTATGGATTAGAAAGTGTGCTGGTAAAAGCAGTAATTAACACATAGCATGACTTTGGTATTTTAGTAGCATCAGTTACCTCATGATTGGGCCTTTGACTGGGTGAGGTCAATGCATCATTCTGAAAACTGCAGTATCAAGATAGTTAGGCTGCTCATATTCTTTTTGTAGTTCATTCTCAAGTGCAAAAGTGTCTGTCATTTCAGGGGAGTTCTCAAACTGGGTAGCACTTCAATTCAGAACAGGGTTCTTTAGCAGATATTTGCCAGATACTTGGAAAGGGTCTTTTGTGTTGAAGAAGTACCAGAATGTAAGAAAAATGTGTTATTAAGACTTTTTTATATTTCTGAAATATTACCTGACATTTAATTCTCAAAAGCAACTTCTCACCAAACTAATTTGAAGTGCAGTCCTTTTGAGCATATTCTAATATTTCTGAATTTGTGCTTTTTCACAATCCATGTTTAGGAGACTAAGAATATTAAGCCAGCAACTTAGGGAACAAGAAAGCAGTGAGAAGACATCTGGACAGAGCTGCAACTATGAATGTAAAGTACTGATAATGTTGCTTGATAGGAGCATATTTGTTAGAGCTTTATTTCAATAGATATTATTGTTTATTTATATATTTGTAGTTTCATATGTTTGTATGTATTGTGGCCTTTAGTAATAGCTGAGTTAAGTGAGTCTAATGCTGCAACTGCATTTGCATGGACTGTTGGGCCTTTTTAGACTCCACATAGTGGGATTTGGCTCTTCAGCTGCCAAGCAGATTATTTTTCCTTGTGTGCCTCTTAAAATGAAGATGACTGATTAAATAATTAAGAAGAAACCTTGAGCTTTATCTTGCTGCAAAAAAAAAAAATCCCCCCTTCTATCTGTAACCAAAATTCATATTACCAAGATTCTTTTAAAACTTACTTTGGTTTAGAAATTCGAGCTACCACACAAAATACTTAAACATTTTATGTTTTACTTTTGGTAGTGGTTTCTTTGCAGTCCTTGAATATGATGCTCCAGAGTCAACTGAAAGAATCCCAAAAAGGCCTTGATTCACTGCAGGCTAAAAATGAAGAACTACTGAAAATAATAGAAAGTCAGAAAGAAGAAAATAAGCTTCTTGCAAAAGGTATTCAAGATAAAGAAGAAGAATTGCTTGAAAACAAACAGCATTATGACATTCATTCCACCAAGCTCAAGATTGGTACATGTTTTCAATTTGGTTATTCTTTTTTTAGAATTTTAAAAGTTAAAAGAAATAATTATGTAAGTTATTGTTGGCGTTTCAGAAGTGGAAGAGGCATTAGGAACTGTGAAGAGCCTTCAGTTTAAGCTGGAAGCTTCAGAGAAAGAAAATAAGATTTTGGGCATAACGTTACGTCAGCGTGATGCAGAAGTTAAGAGACTGAGGGAATTAACCAGGTACTATTGGCTAAGCTTTTTTTTGGCCTCCTGACATTATTTTTCTTTTAAAAAAATATTTCTTCTTTCTCATTCTTTGGGTTTTTGGGGGTTTTTTTTCGTACTGTGGATTTTAACCTTAGTATCTTGGTGGTGGGAGGTCACATAGGCTGAAACTTCTCTTTGCAGTTCATTTTGTTACAATGCTGCTATAACTTTGTTTTAAAACAGAGTTATCATATCCCATTACTTCAGTTCTGTGGTAAAGTAAAATACTATCTGCCATAACTTATGTGAAGTCTTAATTTTTAATAGCAGATTTGCCAGTAAGAGCTATTGCTGTGAATTTATTTTATCTCACTCTTTTATGCTAAAAATAGTGGCAAGCTGGGAGACATAAATAGCTTTTTGCAGATGCATAGTGGTGTGTATATACAATTGCTTTGGATATGTTGTGCACAGGAGACAAAACTGTTGTCTGTCATGTTTATAGTGGGGACTGATTGGAACAGCAGAATATTTTTAATAGACATTTCAAATTCTTCAGCAGAAGTTTAGACACTTCTGTGACTGCGGTGCTGACCACCAGGTGGTGGTAGAATGATGTCATATTACATGTGTGTGTATATATGCTAGAGATATAAGCACCTAAATGTTCATCTCTTTTGATGGACAAAGCAGTAAGTTAGAAGAATTATTTCTTTTGTTTTTTTATTTAGATGCAATGGGAAGAATAATTCAGAAAACCTTTCTTAGTGATTTTGATAACTGCTTCTATCTGCTTTGTAACAGTTTCTTGGCATCAATTTATTTCATCTTGTGCTGCTCAAAGCAGGTACACCAGGAGTAATCTGGAGAACTTCATTGGGTTGTGCTATTTTTGTTACTTTTTAGCCACAGTGACCTGAAGAAGAATTCAAAAAACTCGGAATTGGTTCCCATTTGTACTGTGTTTTATGACAGTATGTAGAAAGTGCATTGCAACTTTTCCACAGCATGATAAATCTAATGTTTTGTTTCTGTAGAAAAGTTTTAAACTATATTTTTAGTGACTGATTTTGAATCTGTCTGGTTGATTTTACCCTAACAGAACCTTGCAGGGCAGTATGGCCAAGCTCCTGTCTGACCTCACAGGGGACAATGTTAGACCCAAACCTGAAAAAGCTCTCTCAAAGTCTCTTTTGGAAGACCATGAAAAGCAGATGCAACCTGAGCCATTTCCTGGGAGTAGTTCAGTAATGACTTACCTTAAAAAATTAGAAATGGATCATATTTTGATAGATACAGATCTTCAATTCTCAAATAAAATTGGAGAAGGAGAAATGCAAAATGCATCTTATGAAAAGTTTGCTGCTGAAGGAAGTAAAATTAACAGTACATTCACAGAAGAAGGAACATCAGCTCCCAGAGGACTGCCAGCTCCATTGAAGCAAGATGCAGAAGTAGGAAGTGATTCTGGGACTTTACTAGATGACCAAACCAAGTTGGATGAGACAATTTATATTCCACTGACTAGCAGTGCCTCTAAAAAACAGCAGCCAGTCTCTGGAAGAAGTGCTGTGCTACCCCAGAGCAGAGGGGCTTGTCAGAGGTTGGATTACCACTGCGAGCTCCCAAGCTCCATGCAGCAGTATGGATGTGAGGATCCAACTGTACTGGATAAATTAAATGCTGGGTACAGTGTCAAAAAGACTGTGGAAAACACGATTGAAGTTGCAGGGGATAAAGCAAAACCAGAAGGAGACAGAGTCCAAGTGAGACCCAGAGGCATTCCAAGTGGGGCTGCAAAAGATTTTGTGGATAAACCAGACCAGCCTCAGCCTGGTACTTACCCTCGTGCATCGATGCCATTTCCGACAGGCGTTTCTCAGAGAACAGGCAGTAAAGCAGCTGATTTTAGTTGCATTTCATTTGATGATTTATCAGGGAGGTCTGACTGGAGTACATCTTCTTTCTCAACATTTACTTCTCGAGATGAAGAGGACTTTAAAAATAGCTTAGCAGCCTTGGATGCCAACATAGCCAGGTTACAAAGGACTCTGCAAAGTAACATTAGGAAACAATGAGTGTGAGAAAGCAAAATGAGCTGCAGCTATTTGGATGAATTAAGTTTTTCTGAAGTATATTAAGTATGATACGTATGCATGTATGTAACAACTTGTTCCTTGCTGTCTCAATTATGGATAGAATTTGTTGCTGATTAGGCTGTGGTGCTGTTCCCCTTGATGTGTACAACTTGAAATAACTGGCTTTTTATATAAAACAGAAATGGCTTTTTAAATTATGACTTAGTTTTATACTCTTTACTTGCAAATTAAATGTACTTGCTTACTTGTGGTTTTTTTCCTTCCCCAAAGAGCTATTGTAAGGTGCTGTACATGAGAGAGAGGTTCCACAGGTAGAGGCAAGGAAGAGCTAGTTACAGAGTAGCTCTGCAGGAATCCTGACAGTTACAGTTGCTAAGTCAGGATCATGGTATTACAAAAATAAAGGCAGCCATCAATATGGGGTTTTTAGTGTATGATATGTCCTATGAAATATATGAAGCAATCCTTTTTCATTCACCGCTGATAAAACTTTATCTTCTCTTTGGAGCATTGTACTTGAAGGAAGAAGTTGATGAAGTGGAGAGTCCAGACAAGGGCAGGAAAAGAATCATCAAAGTTCTGTTGCTTTCTACAGTTCTGTTATAGGGCATGCTTTTTACAAATGCTTGCCTTTTATCTAAAGTTAAAGGGAATGTAAAACCCGTGGGTAAACACAGAACAGAAAGATGCTGAGGAACAGAAGCAGCAGAGCTGATACAAAGGAGACTAATGAGGCTTTAGCTGAAAACTGGCAAACCAGTACAGTTAGGAAAGCACCAGAATGTACAGCATGAGGAAGGCGTGGAAATTCTACAGTTGTTGAGGTGTCAAACATCTCTTGGACATAAATGCAGAGAGTCTGGACTGAATCACCCAAATTGGCTCTCACAGGAATGGGAGTGGAGCAGGGAAGGATTCCAGTCTGTTGTTCTCCCTGACAGGCTTTTCCAAATCTCAGTCTCAAGAGTATGCATAATGTAAGTGTTTAAGTTACAGGTATGGGAAGGTGGTATTGCTACCATTCTGTGCCTCTTACACCCTCAGCAGCGCTTCAGAGGTGTTTTTCAGGGAAAATATCTTTGGAAAAGGAACAGCAGTATAAAGACCTGAACTAAAGCCTGCTTTTTCTGCAGAATTGCTTATTATTTTTTTCCTAGAAAACACTGTTGTCCTTCCTGGCACTCTCTCCTTGTATGTTTCCATGCAGGAGAAAAGTCTCTCGTGGTTATCTGCTTGAGTAGACACATTTTAAAGTTAGGATGCTGTCTGTGCATTGTGCTGGGGACAGCTCTGTGATTATTTTAGTTACTGGTAACTGAGTCATACAAAGGTATGAAGAGAGCACACACTACAGAAGATGCCAACTGGCACTCCTGCTTTGAAAAAGGAAAGTTAGACTAAATAGTGACTTCAGTCATTTAGAATGCTTTTAAGGCTTGGCCTGGATTTCTCAGTATTCTCCACACTCATCGTGCTCAGATTCAAAATAAGGTTGATGGTATGAAATTGAACAGGTTTTAATTAAGTATTTACAAGCAGTTTCAGTGTAGAAACTAAGGAAGATTTAAACTCTTATTATGGTATATGTTAAAGACAAGCTACAATAAACTATAATCTTTAGCACTCACAGGAAAGCTGAAAAAAGATGGGAAGAATATTCACTAGTAGACAATCAATTTTTTCCTTGCAGCCAAGACTTCCTCCATTTGGAGGAGGGTATTCCTCCTGGCCAAAGCTAAAGGCCGTGTGTGTTAAGGCAGCTGTGGTGTCAGGATGGCCAAACACGTTGCTCCACTGTTGAGAGCATTTACATTCACTTTTACCTCAATGGGGGAAGATGTTTCGCCATCTTAGTTGTTTCCTGTTCACCTTCACAAAGTCAGTTCTACGAAAGCAGGAGATGACTACTGGAAAACACTCTTGGGCATAATGGCATAGGAGCAGGTTTGAAATGTGTGCCCACTTCCAAGGAGGAGAAACTTAGAAGAAGAGACAGGAAGGAGGAGACTTTCTTGAAAACAGTCCTTTGTTTTGTACTCCAATATGTTAGTCAGAGCTATAGCAACTTAATGAAATGTAAAATTTCCCATCTATGGGCATAATGAAGGTGCACTGTTACATGTTCAGTAACAGCTGCTGTGAAACATCTCTTCTGTTGTTTGGATTCACTTGAACAGCTCAAACTCCAGCACCAGTACTCATGATTAGATATTATGAAAAAAACTTCACTATGAGGGTGGTGAGGCACTGGAGGAGGTTTCTCCCAAAAGTTGTGGATGCCCCATCCCTGGAAATGTTTGAGGCCAAGTTGGACAACAGGCTGTTTTAGGCTTTGAGAAACCTGCTGTAGGGGAAGGTGTCCCTGCCTAGGGCAGGGGGTTGGAACTAGAGGGTCTTTAACATCCCTTCCAACCCAAACCAGTCTATGATTTTATGTAGCCTCATGTAGATTTTTCTTGTAAACACCAAAGTTACAAGAGTTTTATTTTTACAAATCATATTCTGTGAAGTTGACACCTCCACCTTCCAGTGATGTGGAAAGAAAATGAACTCTTAAAACATGTCATCAAGCTCTTTTCCCTTTATGAACCCTTTCCCTTATGGATCATAGAAAAGATTAGGCAATGCTCCAGAATACCTGAGTTTAACCCACATATAATTCCCTGCTCTGATTTCTTGAGCAATGAGTGCCAATAATCCAGTGTCCCATTCCAAGAACTGGGGAATGGTAATGGCTCCCTGCAAGCACAAAGGATTGCTGTCCTACTACTGTGTCCAATTCCATCAAAAACTTCATAAGGAACAAAAGCTGCCTTATTTGCTGAAGTGAAGCCAATATTGCATCTGTGTGTGTTAAAAAGTTACCTGGGACACTGTTTGAGGTCAAGTGGCAGCATCATTCACTTGCCTATGGAAGGGAGGTTTTAGACCTCAATATTTCACAAAATATTTAACAAACCCCAAACAAACCAGGGATTGCTGCTGTTACCTGAAGTACCTTTCTTAAGTCTCTGACTTAATGCAGGCATTCTTAACATGGGTGGTTTTTTTCCTTAGAAGGGAAAGAAACACTTCCTTTGTTAGATCAGAGAAACAGATTAAGGCAAATAAAAAAAAAAAAAAAAAAAAAGTCATAGGTTTAGTCACTTCAGTGATCTCCGAATAATGCAGAGGACTGTTCCAGTTTGAATGGGTCAGCCAGGACAGGTCTGCACACCTGCCACACCACCAGAACTTACAAGAAGAGATGAAAATGTCAAGTCAGATTTGGGGTATTAAAGTGGGTATGACAGACAATTCAGTCCAAACACAAATTTAGCTCTAAACCATCCTAGGTAGATCAGACTAGCCACATTAATGACCTGTTTCCAGTTAAGCTCAGGCAGCCCATCTCAAGTGGTTCTTCAAGATTAATGCAAATGGTGTTAAAGATAGTATCTGTCTTCCCCAAAATTCAGGGAATTTCTGTAATTTCTTTGCACAACAAAGTCCTAGAGTCTATTCTCCTTCAGCCAGCTGCAGGGATATTCAGGAATCTTCAGTTACATGAGTCAGGGCTTTTGCCTGCAGAGCCTTAGGTACAGAGGAGTCAGACAAGTAGGAGATGAGGTCTTATTGCTGAGCTCCCTTTCACCTCTGCTTCAAGGTAAAATCAAGAGTCACTGTCACTTTCATAACTGTTCTTGCAATTTGAGCTGTAACCAGACAGGAGCCTGAAGAGAACGGCTGTCCCCCAGCCTTTGATTCTTATTGCAGGTGATCAGGTCTCTCTTCAGCATAAGCGTAGGGTGAGTTTGTTTATTATTTAAGGTTGTACACTTGTGCACATATATGGTATATATACACACAGTGCATAAGCTGAGAAATCTTTCTGTGGAGAAGAAAATAGTTTCTTTAGTCTTCAGATTTCTTATAATCTGTGAAAATGGATTGTTGCTGTGTTCTTTAACAGTCTTGGGAAGTGTATTCACTATAGCTTTTTGCCTTTTACTGCAGTGAGGAAGGGAAAGGTGCCTCTCTGTAAGCAGTCCACACTGTTTTCCCTCCCAAGGCTTGGTGGAAATGCCACAGTTACATCGGGATCTTTTTCAGGGATGAAATTGTATGTGAGCAAGATGTGTCAACCATGAAATTCAGATTTACACAGATCCTGTGATCATACCTAAATGCACCATCAGTGAATGATTTCACTATTTGAAGACCAAACACCATGCTGAACTGAAAGCCCAATGCTTTCACAGACATCTGTTTATCAGGGCACAGAATAGAGAGAATATTATCCAAAGTCCAGTTGTACTCCTGGGCCCACACAAGACTGGAGTCACAGTGCACAGTCATGCAACAATCCCCAGTCATGAAGAGACACCAGTAGTATTGCAAGTTCAGGGGCAGTGGCACATGCTGAAAATCTCCTTTTTGCATGCATGGGAATATCCATTACTGAAGGTTTTACACTGTGTTCCAAAGACAGTGTAAAATCAGTGCTTCACTGACTGCAAAAAGAGCAGCTTAAACTGCTCAAAGAGTAGTGGCCTACTGTGCTACAGTTAACATTATGTGGTTTATAGGCTCTTTAGACATTTGAATGTCTAAAGACCACTTAGAAGTATTATTTCTTTTAAGACTCCTGGTTTTGTCCAAGCCTATGATGAATTCTGGCTATTTCTCTGCTGCAATCATAAAGCCAAAACATATATTTTCTTACTGCCTCCTCCCAGATTCTATTCTGTATTTAGAAGCTAGCAGTGATGGTTTTGGACTTGCAATTATGATATTAAGCTAAGTGTAAAATATTTTTCTTGGCATAATCTAGAATATAAATAGCTTTGACATCAGTTTCTGGTTCTCTTTAGTCCCTGGGGAATGCCAGTTCTCTTCCATAGTTAGTCTCAGTACTAAGATCATCCCAACATCACCCTTGCCCCAGCACCCCCTTTCCAAGAAACACAAGCAAACTGGGGCCAAGTACTCTGCTCTACTCCCCAAGACTTCAGACAGACAACACTGGGAAGATGTTCCCATATATTCCCTGAACCTTCATGCCCCTTCCGTCCCAGTCTTCAGAGATGCAGCAGTTCACCATGCCACTGACCTCTATCCAGCACTTTCATTTCCATTCAAAGAATTTTTGGTGTAACATTTTTATGTCTCACACAGGCCCCTGGGCAAGAACATTGTAACATTTAAGGACATTTAAGGACTACTGATTTTCACCTTCCCTCTGTAACACCAAACATATGGGAATGTTGATACCTTGTCCATCTTTTAAACCATGACCCTCTGTGTGTGAGAGCAGTGGAGCCACCCTGTAAGCAGTGAAGCAAGAGTTTGTGTCTGCTTTCATAGCAGCCATTGACTGAGGAACAACAGGCTCAGCTCAGACTTTGAAGTGAGTTTTTTCAAAAGCACTCACTATTTTTATTTTAAAAATACTATCCATCACCAATCCAATTTTCTCTGGGTAACATTTACTGAGCAAATATAGGCATCTGCCTGTTCAAGGCTCCTAGTTCTTCCCAGCAGCATTCCTGAACAGGGTCCTGCGATCACTGTGGTGCTTTTAGGAAGCCTCTGAGAGTCACTAACAACCTTCCCTCTGCACGTGGTAATCACACCTGAGATAACAGTGAGCAGTGTGTGCATAGACTGAGGAGTCACAACCCCGCCCATTCATACCCTGTGTTGGGTGAACACACATCAAACACTGCCTCACATGCCATCACTGTCTTTACTCCCCTTTTGCCATCATAACCAGCCCTAATCCTTACAAAAGTGTTAAGAGCATCCCCTGGGAAATCACTGCTCCAAGAGCCAGGCTCAGAGCACAGTCACTGCAGCAGAGCTCTCTCCCAGCAGCTGGCTCTGGAAACTAGAGCAGGAATCATCCCCACAAACCCACCGAGAAGACTCAGACACCGCTCGTTCCTGCAGGCCGGCTCAGTCTGTGTACGGCAGAGCCGCTGTTGGTGCTGCTTAGGAAATATTCTAGGGAGTGTGTAATTGTTTATGCTCAGATTCTTTTATCAACACTTAATTAACTGCAGTTACAACACATGGTCACCATTAATACTTTAAATTACTGAGATGTTTGCTAAATCTACTCTGATGGCCTTCTTGGAAACTTCCACCAAAGGTTCCAAGAGTGACAGGACGTAGTCCTGTGCCTGCAGTACTCAGCCCCTTCTTGCTTAAGGGTCTTCGGGCATGATCTTGGGTGACATGTACATTTCATGCCTATGAGAGTGTAAAAGGGGCCATTTCTAAAAGTTATCTGAAGCTGATTTTCTTCCTTTGTAAACAGCTCTGGGCATTTCTAAAACCACTGCTTTACTCAGCTACAACAAAAGCTGTTGTTATCCAGCCGTGCTGCAGAAAGTGGTTGCTTTGGATTTGGCCACATCTTCCAAATACCCTGTTTCATCAGTCATTTCATCCCACAGAAGCCACAATTAGAAACATTTTGCTCCTAAATTCCAGAAACAACTTCTAAAAGTCTAGAAATTTCCCCCTAGTTGGCTCCTTCAGCTGGATCCCCTCTGCTGAAGTAACTGAGCAGCAGCTTCTTCACCTTTTAAACAGGAACACACGAAATGCTCCCAAAGTCTGGTTTGCCTTTCACCGAGACCTGGGAGGACTGGAAATGAAAGTCATTTTACAGTGCCTGGGTTTTGTTGAAAAATTGTCCACGGCTCCAAAAGTTAGCAAAAGAACCCTTCTTCTTTTGAAGTTTACTTTACAGGCTTGCGACAAGATTCATTACTTGAGTCACAAGGCTTGTAATTGATCATTCTCAGCCTGTGCTCAGACAGCCTGGCGGTGTAGTACGCCAAGTCACCAGGGATTTAATGTTTGTGGGTTTGCAGGATTTTGAAGAAGTTATTCTGGCAGTTCAAGGGGACATTAACTAGTCTTCTTGTTCCCATCCACCTCTTGTGAGTATTGACAATTGAATCAAGGTTACAATTAATGTGTTCCTTCTGTGCATTATTACACTCAATAACATTGACAGACTGTGCTTTTTTTTCTCTGGAGCAGTTTTGCATTTCTTGGTCTAATCTTTGTGGGTTTATGCTTATATATTAAAGCCTCTCCCTTTCCTTCCTGCCATACTTCTCTCCTTCCAAATACCATGTTGTATATGGGTCTGCTCCCATCTTCCTTCCAATGCAACCCTTACCAGGATAAGACTTTTCCTCAGTTATCCACTGGAGAAAACAAACTCTTACCATAATGGAATCTGAATGTCTGTGGGTAGTTCATTATAAATCATAGCTCTAACTTCCAGGGACGCTCCAAGCCAAGTTCTCCAAAGAATGCTTATAAAATCTGTGTACTTACAATCAGTGTAAGTATCTCAGCACTGAGACTGTGAAGGAACTCTGCATCTCAGTTTTAGGATCAGGACCTGCATTTGTTAGATTATTCAGTCCTATTACTATTTAACAGAGAAGCTAATAGCTGACAGGATGTGTTAGCTAAGCTTGCAATCATTCTGGTCTTCCTACTCCATCCATAATTGATAATAAATTGCGATATTTTCATATAAATTGCAATATTCTTTGGTCCCAATAGGTTCCCATTTTCCCCTTTTCTAATTACGCTGAGCAAGGAATTGCTGTTAAACTTCTTGCAAAACTGCAGTTTTCAGCAGGATTTTTCATGAGCACTTTTCCCATATGGGATTGTATTTTTTGTCTGTCAGCGGGATTCTGTCAGCGATCTCTTACCCGAGCCTTGGATGTACAAACACATTTGGAGTAAATCGTGCTTTTGTCCTATTTATTTTCCTTTCAACTTATTTCTGTGTTTTGGTGAAAGCTTAAAAGATACCCTAGATATCTGTAGAAGGTGGAAGTGGTGACTGTGGTAGTCCTCATCTCTCAGGAAAAATTTCCATGGAAATTCAGCCGGACCTATCCTGGGAAAGGCCTTTCTCCTGCACCACTGAGCTCTAATGCTGGACCTGCTGCCGGCATCATTACATTGGATGTGCAATTCTCCTGAAGAGCTCAGAGCACAGTGAAGTCTAAGTTTTGTGAGACATACATACGGTAAAAACTTGCTTTGTTAGATGACTTTTGGAGCTTTGTAGCTCTCCTTGCTAACTCTGATCATCTGGAGTCATTTAAGCATGAATGAGTGCTCTAAAAGTGCAAGGGAAAATAGTGCTGCCCATCTTATTAGACAGACACATCTAGGACTAGCATTGCTTCCCTCATTTCTCAAGGAAGGGGTTTGGACCCAACTTATTACAGTGACAGTGAATGGCAGTGAAAGTCGGACTGGGACTAAAACAGATGTGAGAGGGAGAGAGAGAGGAAGAGAGAAAGGGAGGGGGAGGGATGGAGAGAACCAGATGAAATACGGAGAAAATCTCTTTTGTAGATAAAGGAGGAAAACACCTTCTGCACAATCAACAGCAGCAGACACCAGGCTGGTGACATGGTCCATCTTTCTACTTCCAGGGTGGTTGAGTCACTGGAACACCTGAAGGCCACCTTCACAGTTGGGTGTCCTCACAATTTATATTCTATCACTTTTGGGCTTCTCCTTTCTACTTTTATTTCCAAAAATCAGTTGCTAAAATGCCTTTGTTTTCAGTTTAAGCATGCCTGGATCTATAAGGGATTCCAGTTAGCTCTAGCAGGCACAAGGTATGTTGTTTCTTTGGAAACATCAACTCTAATTAAAACAGTAGTGCAGATGTAATGCCCTTGGGTGTCTCCAGTCCAAGGTATGTTTGGGATAATGGGAGATGGGATAATTTCTCATCAAACTGTAAAGGTCATTTTGGGGACTAGTGCCATCACCTCCAGTTTTCTCAGCAGTAAATAAATTTCCTTGAAGTTTCAGTTGATATTTCATAGTTCAGTACTGGCAGTTGAGCACTTGACATCCTTTGATACAATACATAATTTCACAATCCTACTGTGCCTTCCTCATTACCTTCTCTCTAGACTGCACACATGCATAGCCATGTTAAAAGCAGATGATATTACATGCATTAAAATGCTAACATTTGTAATTCAGCTTTATTGAAGCCAAATGAGTTCTGGACAAAGCTGATACCTCGGACAAGGATGATGTGTACAGAGGAAAGGGGCTTTCCAACAGCCATTGTCCAGCCAAAGGCCTCAGGTAGAGGTGTGTTAACAACAGCCAATCTATTCGTGCTTAGGCTGTTTTCAAACTATTATGAAAGCATATGATTTTTTTTGCTAGGCATTTGTTTTTAGATCTCTTTGATTAATTGTTTTCAACCTATCATTACATTTGCCTTAATGAGATTACCTTATTAAAAGCCATAGTTCCGTGAATAACTAGTTCATTCATGTGCTCAGTTCTTTAGAAATAAAGCAAATTATTTGAAATGTTCTCAGAGAAAAAAGTCTTTCGCACTAGAAAAACTGTTAGAGTTTTAATTACAAGTTTTTTGCAAATCATTTAGCACTTGAATGCCTCTACTGATGAATAGGAGTCTGATCTGAGTCTCAGACTCTAGCTCATTCTGTTAATTAATTATGGCCATTTTTCTGTGCAATCAACATAATTATTTCTATTGTTATGAGGCTAAAAGACTGCAAACTAGATTTGGTTTTAGAAGATGAGGGATATGTATAGAGAAAAAATCCTGAAAGTCTAGTACAAATAGGCAAAGAATATGTGTAATTAATTATTATTAGAACCTCTATTGAAAGGCAGAAGATACAGAAAGCTGCCCCAATCAGATTACATTGGAAGACTCTGGTAAAGAAATTAAAATGTTTCTTGAGCTCCATAGCTGTGCTGAAAACATTTCTCTTTGATGTGACTAGGCTGCCTCTAGTTTCCCATCTCCAGCTCACATGAGAGACACGTTTCTGTTCCTAATGAGCCCACACTCTGGGATAAAAGTAATATATGCAACATGCAAACACGTCACACAGCTCCAGTCGAAAATTAAACTCTGGCAGGAAAACACATAGGCTGAGGGGATTTTCTGCAGTTTATTTTGGAGGTGGATTTTGGAGTCTTTTTTGGTTGTTTGTAACCCCAGCCTTTTGGATGTTTAGGAAGTAATGAATGCAGTGTTTCAACTGAAGTGAGCATGGTTTCCAACTTACACGTATGCAGAGAAAGAGGCTGGCAGGAAGCCTCTCCATTAACGGGTAAAATTGCAACTGATTTTTTTTACTGTATATGAAAGCATTGGGAATTGGAATGTCTGGAGACCAACACTTTCTAGTCACGTGGAAACATCTGTTCCTCTTCTATGCTTCTCATCCCTATCTGGAAAGTGTAGCTGGTCAGCAAGGTTGTTCTTTCTACTGAAACACTCATCGCTTCTGAGGTGGCCCATGAAGGTGCTAAATCAGCACTGCTGGGGAGATAAGGCTGAGCAATAACCTGATTTAAGAATAACCAAGATGTACCAGAGATACTTCTAGACCTTAAAAAACCTACACCTCGCTCATAAAATTATCAAGGTATCTTTTGAGAGACACTTTCTGAGTAGAAGTAGGTTAATGAGTGTGGGAGGAACACTGAATCTCATCTCTTGAAGTAAGCATACTGACAAACAGCCAGATATTACCATAATTCATCTGGATCTCACACTTTACAATTATATTTTTCAGGGCTTGGTTTGCTTCATCTTTAAGGTAGGCATTTTGCAATACTCCAATAGAAACATCCATTCTGATGAAATGACACCAAAGACCTGGGGATGTAAGCAAGCTGTGGTTAGTATGTGTTTGAAAATTTGGGAAAAGCTTGAGAAGTTCATTGGAAGAATCTGCTGGTTATGATATTTCTGTTCTGCTCTGCTCCACTCCTTTATTCTGCAGTTCACCAAAAACATATTTAGCCTTTTGAGCTGTCACAGCGATCAATCTTCAAATATTTCAAACTCAATCAAAGGAACTGTTTTTGAAAATAATAATCAGAGTTGACATCTGCATTGCAATGACATCTTAGTCTGTTTTGGAGATCAGAGAGGCAAACTACGCACCTTTTTCCAGATTAAGGCTTGGAAAGATCTTACTCCTCTGCTTAATGACTAAATATTGCCTTCATGCTAAATACAGTGGCACACATATACCTATGTACAGTTATACATGTACACATATAGAGGCAAAAAAATCCTACGGCCACAACATAATTTTTAAAATACTCTAATATTTTGATAATCCTTATGATGGAATAACAGAGCATTAGTCACAGTTTTCTGTATCCAAAGCACTTCCAGAAACAAAATCCACAAAGTGCACACTTTCAGTGGAGTCGAGTCCTGGCAGGGATCTGCACTGGATGTCTTAATGAATGCCAGGTACAAAATCCATGCCCACAGCTGCCGTCCTTCCCCAGCTAACAGCTTGTGCTGGAGCAGCATCAAAGCTGGCTGCAGGCGTAGCAAACGTATGCACCTGCACTGAGTAATTACTGAGCCTAATGCCAGTATGGATTAGCTTCAGTGCTCTTGTGAAAAAAGTATGGATTAACTCCCAGCATTCAGCTTATTACAGCTGTCTTATTGCACATCCAGTTTTATGAGCACTTATAAAGCAATATCCATCTACGTTCTCTTTTGATTTCTGATGGTGGAGCCCTTCAGCTGTGACATTGGAGTGTACTTCAAAGCTACCCCTTTGTCTGCTTTTCTCCCTCTTTTTTTTTCCCATTTCAAACTCAGCATTAATATGTAGGTTAGCGCTCATGGCCTGCCTCCACACGTACACCTAATGCCTATTTCCAACCTTTATATATAATTTAGGTTTTAATGTCTTTGTACTAATTTCTTCCTCATCATCTGGAACCAGTGGAAAGACTGGATATCCATAAAAGACAGTTTAGAGACTGCTTCTAAAAGTCAAAATGGCTTTGACAACCAGTGCTGTCTGCAGTGGGTACCCATCTAATGAGAGCTGCATTTAGACACTCCTGACTTTTGAACAGTATTGTCCTCTTCTGGAATAAATCTGGAAACATAGAAATGAACAGCTGCTACTTCTGTAGCCATTCTCTTGAGCTGTCCCCAAAACCACGTAAAATTATTCTTGCAATTTCTTTTCTGTGAAAAGAAAATGTAATAAAGATAAAAATAAATTTCAGCTCTAACGCCCCGTCTCTCCTGTGTGTGCCTGTTTTGTCTAGACTGTGAGCAGTGAGAACCAGACACCATCTGAAATGTTACTTTATTAAGGAAATGAGACTTATATGATCCTGGTATCTGTCTGTGTCCCTTTAATAACTTTTGAACTCATTGTCTGATTTCGAGCTAATGTGACAGAAGGGGGGGAGCAACAAGATAATTGACCTACTACAAGTTTCAAGAAAATTAGAAGTTGTATAGAAGAGAGCAAGCTGTAAATGCCCTGAAAGCCTGCTGCAAGAGTGCTCATGTAGTCTGAGATGATTCATACAGTAAAGAACTCTAACAAATTTCCCCTCTGCAGGGGAAAACCCAAAACCCAAACATCTAGAATCTGAAATTGTCATTGATCAAGAAATACAAATAAATAGCAACCCAAGCTTGCGTAGCCTGGTGCCCAGGGAATTAGTCTGCTTATCTGTCAAAAAGCAGCACCACATCTTGTGATGCACAGGAAGAATTATCACTGGAGTGAGACAGGGATCAGATTGTCCTGGTGCTGGGCTGGGAATCAGCCACGGGGGCCGGGCCTGGCAGCCTGTGGAGCCAGCACTGCTTGGAACAGACAGTGAGCTGCATCAATGCTGTGTGAAAACAGAGTGTTTATTATAAGTGTACTCGTTTGGATTTGGCTGCCAAAAGATTTAGGAACTACAAGGGCATAAACCAGCCCATGACAGAAGCAGTTCTTTTGGTCAGAAATGACTTGAATACCCAATGTTTCACTGCAGGGCTGCAGAGAAAAGAGATGCCAGCTTTGATGTCTGCAGATTCTCTGCTGCAAGGAAGACAATCTATTTTTAAATTACTCTTTTCCTAGCACAGGTGAAAGGAAGAGCATAACTGGTATTAAGAAACTGCCCCTGGAACTGTAATTCGTAGCGACGCTGTGCTACAAGAGCTGTGAGTGCATACAAGCAGATACACCGTATTTTACACTGAGCATGTGGGATAAGGCCAGGAAGAACAACAGAGAAAGATCAGAGGGGAAAAACAAGTTGCATTTCTTTTCAGTATTGTCTGTGTCCCTGGGCTGGTACTCATTTTTGTGCTCAGCCATTTTAAGCCCAAAATTTCAGGGACACTCTGAAGTTATCCTGTGCTTAGCTCAAGGGTGAACGTGAGACAGAGTCAGCTGCTTTCCATCTATTTTCCTTCTCCTTGGGGAGCCCTGTTCCTCTCTAGCAGAGAAGGGAGCCCTTGCTTTGGAGATGGAGGAGAAGGTCCAACTCCAGGAATGAAAATTTGGCTGTGTGTATGCTGATGGTGTTGTGCCAGCCTCACTAGTGGTAGTTGCTGCTTTGGAAGTGCTCTAGAGAGGGAATGATTTTATTTAGGGTATAGTTAATTCATTTTCTCTCCCTAATGGAAACTGCTCACTTGAATACTGTCCTACATCCTCTTCTCCAAAGCACCCTGTGGATGTAACACCCCACATGGAGTCGAGCACCTGGTCTGTATCCAGGTGCTTTATTCCATCAGGCACGAGAGGGCACTGTTAAATGTGGTCTCCTTTCCTCTACAAGAGAGGTTGCCTGACGGAATACGAGAGAGTTTATCATATCTCCATGCCTGGAGCTTTGGCAAACAATTAAACTTTTTAAAGTAATACTTTAGATCTGTCTCCTCTGGTGCTGTGAGATGCCAACAGCAGGAGGATGTATTCATTGTGTAAATAAAACTAGTAAGGGACACAATCACTGTAACTTACTCTTTGCTTTGCAATCACAAAAAAGGAACAAGAACTTGTCTCAGTTAGTTCTTGCCCTGCACCCACATTCTATGCATCCCTTAGCCTACCTTGGTGAGGAGATGAAGGAGGGCACAGGGTGTTTTTCTAAGAAATGAAATTTAGCCTTGCACAAATTATTCCTCTGGTTTTTGGGGCTTTTTTTCTTGAAAGTGGTATCAGCTAGGCAGTAGCCAATATTGATTTAAAATATATTTTCTTAGTGTAGGGCTAGATTATGGAACTAACTCCCTGCCACAGGACATGTTAGAGTCAGAGAACTGTCATGACTTTAAAGAATCGGAATCTGTTCCTGGATACCAGCAAACACTGAGTCTTCAAAAGTAACAGACTTTGGGGAAGTGCTCCAGGCACAAGCCTTGACAGGGGAATATTTTAGGAAATAGGGTTCAGCTGCATCGCAGCTTCTCATGAAGAAAGAGCTGGGCAGCCTGACTGACAGAGTAACTTGGCACTGGTGAGGTGATGGCTGTGAGGCTAACAAACACTGATTTGGCACTCCCAGGCTTCTAAGGAATCAGAGATTTGCTTCCTACTCGGTAAAATTTCCCTTGTGCTGACAAAGATCCTTGTCATGCAAAGATCAAATGAGTTCTACATTTCAAGCAAAGAGAAGCCACCAAAGAGAAGGACTAAAATGTCCTCTATTGCTTTTACATCTTATTATTACTATTCCTCATTTTAAGAATCTGAAATGCTGTTTCTATCATGGCCCATGTGCCAAAATTCTTAAATAGTTGCTCAGCTGTCCTATGAGCAAATGGAGGCCTTCACACTTTTTTTCTTTAAGTGCTTTCTCCTCCCTTGTTCCCAGTAGGTTAAGATGTGTATGAATAAAATACACAAATGTGTAACATAAAAATGCTTTGGAGAAGGTTGTGTTTAGCAAAACAAATGGCCTGACTTGGCAGTTGGTTATTTGTACTGCAGGAGGCCTGTGGAGCCCCACTGGGTGAGGTATTTTCACAGGTCTATAAAAGAAAATACTTTGCTTTGGGGAACACCTTCTGCCCCCCTTGTGTCACAGCCTAGAAGTGGAGTTGGACTGTGAATTGCCTCTTTTATCTGGAGTCATTGGGCTCAGCTAAGTGGCCAGATCTAACTTTCTTTGGTGTCCCAAAACCTTCCTGTAGTTATTTCCTTACTTGATTTCTCCAAAAACTACATTGACACAAACAAGATTAATTCCTGGCTTCTGCTGGTTGTTGGTAGAGCTGAGAATTGCACTGACTGCCTTAAGGAGTGCTATGACAGCCTCACTCTGTGTGTGAATGATGCAGTTTACTGTGTTTGAACAGGGGAATGTCACTCACTGTGTGAGGAAAGGTATGGTAAGAAGGCAGATCGTAGCTTAAAGTAAATGAAGCTTCACCTTCCAGCTAAAGGAAAACTGGAAAAGTTTTAAATGTTTTTTAGAGAAAAACTTGATCCTGCAACAGGAAGCTGGAGTTCAAAACAGAATATCAGTGGGAATTTCGCAGGAGGAGGAATCTCCCTATGAACTGTAAGTTTCCAACCTGCTCTCTGGGTTGGAGAACTCAGTGTGCCTATGGTAAGTGTTTGCTCTACACACTTTTAAACGCCATGGTGGGAGAAGTGGATTTGAAGCATATGAAATGTTCTTGGTCTTCTGTAATTCTTGGTATGTTGACAGAGCAGTTAATGAAAGGCTGTTTCAGCTGACCAGTTGGAATATGGATAGAGAATGTGCATGTGGTGAGGAGATCTGCATTCAATTACCCTCCTACCACAGACTGACTGCAGACAAGACAATTATTCTGTGCCTCAGTTCCCTAATTCTAAAACAATGAGCTTCCTTTGTCTGACTTGTCTACGTAGAGGAGATGCTCCTTGGGGCACTGATTGTCTCTTAAAATGTTTTTGTTTTACTAGTTAATACAAAGCATCTCTGAGTATCTGAGTGCTACTGGAATTCTCCTGCTCCTAATCAGAAGAAGTGGTTAATTAGTCATTTGCTATCTCTAGGTTTCATTTTTGTTTTCTGTATCCAATCTTGGAAAAAATGCTTTTTTTCTTGAATAACAGTGTTACATTGTGGTTTGGGAAAACTGTCTCACGTGATGTCTTTATTTCCTTTTTATCCCTCTCCACCACAATTGAAGAATGTCAGCAATGGTAGTCCAAATTGCCATACTAAGCCATGCAGACAAATTTTTCTTAGACCAAAAAATTTTGTTCTAAACAAACACATACGACTGCCACTGCAGAGCTGCTTCATTGCCAGTTATCCCTCTGTGCAGAAAGTTAAATCGAAGCTTCCAGAGCAGATTTGAGATGCCAAATGTCACTAGCCTAGGTGAATTTTAATGCAGTCTCTTGTGCATGTGTGTTATTCACATTTAAAATATCATTTTGGCACAGAAGCTACTTGGGCTGACTTAAAAATAATTGAGCAGATAACAAGGAGATGTAACAGACACTGGAAGCATTTCCAACTTGGGATATTTAATTAGACCTTATGACTGAAAATTCTTATGATCATCAGAAGATCAACATTCCAACATATTCCTGGTCATATTTATTAAATATTTCCTTTTTTGGTCCTAAGTGTGAATGTTTGGAAAATGTTAATACAACCCACTTGACTTCACTGGCACATTTTACAAAAGGAGGAGGAAAAAATGTGGAAGCCACTGAAAACTAAAGGGTTCTTGCTTTGGAGAAAAACAAAGTTCAAGCCAGTGCTACAGACTGGCTGGAACTCTTCCACAGCTTTAAAAGGAAAAGACCCTATTGAAGGCTCTTTTCACAAAACCCCTTTGCTTCCTTTGAATAAAAGAGGAACCAAGCACACTTAGCAGTGTGTAAAAAACATTTCTTTAAGAGAAGCCAGCTTTATCTTCAAGTCCCAGCTAGTTAATCTGCTCAAATCCATTTTTAACTTAAAGTCTGAGAAATCTGACACCGCCACAGGGACTTAAAGCTTTTAGTCTAGATGGAATTTGCTGACAATACTTTCAGCTAGGGCACCAATAAAGAGAGATTGGTTTCTCTCATTAAGTTTGGTAAAAATGAATGTTTTCCTTTTTCAGGGAAAAAGAAGGAAGGAGACAGGTATTCATTTTCTGTCTCCCTAGATCTGTAAACTGTACTAGCTACATCTGTATGGTATCTTCAGATACGTGTGCCATAGCTGAATGATGTACAAATACAGTTGCTTTGGAAGTGCCTGGGAAATCCTGCATTCCCCTCCTGGAGGGGAGCATTCCCCTCAATAAGTTGCATATTTTCACTTGCTCTGCAATAGACATCTGGCTGTAAATCCAGAAGCCTGAGTATATCTACAGTGCAATTGAGGTTGGCTTCCAAAATATAGGTAGTGAACTACTTGTGTGAAACTCCTGCTGCGGGCGGTTGGAAATCCCAAATGTGCACTGGAGCATGCTCAGGTATGTGCTGCATTCACAGGTAACTATAATATGTTCTTGCATTTCTACTGCTCATGTATTGGTTGATAACTGAACAGAATTTCCTGGCAAAAGCTTTTAATTACAAATGCTACATTACTCTCCCATAACTGTTCAAGTTACCTAATCTAAGCTTTGTCAAATAACAATTTTATTGCCATGAGTTAGGTAACCTTCAAATATATCTCTCAATTTATCATGTTTACTTCTTGAGGGTAACAAATCTGTGTTATATAATACTCGCCAGACATTGTTTCTATCGCTCTGTTCTTCACTTTCATTCCCAAGGGTTGGGGCATTTACATTCTTTAGCTTTGCATTAAAAAGAAAAAAAAAAAAGAGAGAGAACAATAAAACAAGAATACCATGCATCTCTGTAATTATGCTGTAGCCATGTAGCCATGACCAGTGCTTCTTTCTTTAGGCTAGAAATTGAGATTAGAGACTGAAGGTTGTAATAAAAGTAAATTATACTCTGTAGCTGGCTTGGCTGGTCTCCGTATGCATAGGAATGGGCACTAACTCCAGATGTAATGGAAGCTCTCCACCGTAGATTATTGAGCAGAATATAACTGTGCTTTGGTAGAAACAGCAGTAAGAGGCATATTTGCTGAATTTTTCCAGCCTCTGATTCATCTCAAACTCCCCCTGCAAACTTGAACTTAGCTCTGCTGAAGTGAGAGCTTTAGGACAAAAAGCAGGCGCTGTTCCCATTTCATGAAAAAGGACAAAGCTAACTGCACAGGGCAGAGTGGGAAGATTTTCCTTCTGTTGATTGTCTTTACAGTGAACCATAAGAAGGTTTAGGTTGGATATTAGGAAAAGGTTCTTCACCCAGAGGGTGGCTGGGCACTGGAACAGGTTCCCCAGGGAAGTGGTCATAGCACCAAGCCTGACAGAGTTCAAGAAGTATTTGGACAATGCTCTCAGGAACATGGTGTGACTCTGGGGGATGTCCTGTGCAGGGCCAGGAGGTGGACTTTGATGACTTGTATATCCTTTCCAATTCAGGATGTTCTGTGATTCTGTGACTCTATGATTCATCTGCAGGGTCAGCCTAGCTTCAGTTGGTATCTGTTTCTCTGTGTCTGTTTGCATAACACAGAGCAACCATTCCCTTTATCCATCACTCGACTTACATGAAAACCAATAGCACTCTGCTGACGGATTTCATTCAGCAACAGTCAGAAGTAGTTACTGGTTTTAATGCTGTAATGTATGAAAGGGGAAATTCTCTGCCACCACCTGTGGCTTTAGAAAAATGAAGATGCAGAATATTTGTAGTTCAACCAAATATTTGGTCTGCTAGTCTGAACAGTCTGTTAGTTTGAAACACAAGTTGTGCATTTTAGCTGCCATTAAAATCAATGAAATTGCTAGATTTTCCTTGTTTATTCTGCTAGCTTATGTTATTCCAGCCTCTAAATATGAGATGATAAAACAGCTGCTGAGTTTCCAAATCTGAAATTTCCCCAGCAGCCAAATGGTTGCAGCCCTGCTGCCTTTTTCCATCAAACATAGAAATGTAAAGGCTCAGATACCTGTACCAGTCACCAGATAGGCATAAACTACCTGTGTGGTCTTTTGGCGGCACATCTAATTCGTTTTTCTTGCTCCTGAGCTGAGTAAACTGATGCTGGCCTAAATGTATGTCAATGTTAGTACTGCATCGTGTCTGGCCTCTTGGCTTCCTCCCTCCTTACATCCTCAATCCCTATTTGGAGCATGAAACTCACAGATTTTTAATGCTTTCTATGTTGACAATCAGCAAAGACATAAGCAGGATGAGGATGATAATTTAGTCTGCCTGCAGATTTGGGAAGATATTATAGTGGCTCCCTTTTTAGAAGATTATCTTCTAATCTCAAGAGGCTAGAAACTGCATTGCTTTTAAAATGAGTGCTTACATTCTGAAAAAAACCCAAACAACCTCTTGTGTCAGAAAGAAAAGAAAGAATGGGCTCTGGGAAATGAACAAATGTGTTACTTCCCAATAAAGTTAATTCCTAAGTATCTGATTATAGCAGTTTCCCCACATAATCAGGGGTCATATCAGGAGCAAGCCCTAAACTTAAGCAGTTTCTGGAGCAGAAGTTTAAGTGAGAAGGCAGCACACATCAAAGTACAATTGTGTTTAGGTAGCTCCTGAACTTTATCCTGAAAGGAGCCTAAAGGATTTTACAGAAAGATTGCAAGTGAAAGAATGAATGGGAAAGAAAGCACAAGGCAAAAGGAGAGGTTATCTTTACTCCCTTTATGCAGTGCTGCTCCCTGTACTCCTAATCACCTGATAATCATCTGAACCCCGTAGTTCAGCTTCGGTAACACACTTTTCCTAACACTTCAGCTGGGTAACTTCATCCTTCACTCATTTCCTGTGCCCTGCCCTACAGAAGCTATATAATCTCTCTGAGGGTTTTGCTGGTTACAGTCCGTGGCTTGTAAGCTACAAAAATCTAAATGTAGGTCAAGATGAGTTGAAACCTTTTAAACACAGCCAGCCGCTGTTTCCTAAACACGTCCCTGGAGCAGCTGCGTGGAGGATGTTTACAATTAAAAAACAACCCTCAAGCAGCCAGTTAAGAATGCACAGGATTACTGTAGCCAGCAGCATTCATTAAATGTCATTTCTGAACTTTTATTATCTTGAGCTTGATCAGATTTAAGATCAGCATCTAAAGAAGTGGAACTATTCACTTCCAGCACTTCCATAGAGGGCTCTTAGGACAAAGGCCCAACTAGAAGATAAATGGTCCCAAAGGGACTCTGGGGATGAACTGCGACTGGATACAAAGTGTTATGTCATGCTGGTTTCTACTATGATGGGAGATCCCTCACTTTTTTTTCTTTTCCTCCTTGATCTGACTTGTGCAATAAAAAAAAACCCAACAAAACAAACTCGACAAAAAAACCCCCAACAAAACAAAACAAGAAAAAAGATGAGTTCTGCTGAAAATGAGTCAATCCCTTGAAACCCAGCAGGGGCACCGTCTGCTCTCCTTATGGAGCTCAGTGGCTTTCATCACGATTCAAATGTCTCCTACTCCTCCCTCTCAGCTGAAGGCAGATGTGGGTTCACTGGCAACACTGGGCCTTGTTCTTTGTGAGTGTTTAAGGCCTGAGCAATCATTTTAAATTGAAAGCAGAGACAGTGATGCTATTACATGATTGTCTAGAGCAGCGATTCCCAACTGGTAAGACATGAGAACATTTACAAGAAAAAGGTTTCATGAAGTCTAGGCTAGAAATCAGCACAGAAAAGCATGAGCATGATGCAGAGCAGCATCTTCTTAACAGTTCAATATGTTGAGAAGAAAACTCCTTCCAAAAAGTTTGGCAGTACAGTCTTCAGTCAGACCACGGAGAAGGTCAAAACAAGCTTGTCCCTGGCTCTGTGTGGCTCTTTGGTTTTCATGTACTTTCTGTATTCTAATGCCAAATATTCATTTATCTGCAGAAAACAAGTGTTCTTACAACAAGCATCTTGCTTTTAACAGCTCATGTGCTGATGGGTGGGTAGCTGTGGAACTCTGTGTGTGTGCACTGCCATCTGAAATCCACTACAGACAGACAGTCATGCACGTCAGCAAAGACCAGGGATGTATGTCCATTTGTTTTGGACTAAAGAGAAAAACATCTGCCAATCCAGAATATGCCACCACCATGCACTGAGAAGGAAAAATCCCAGGAGTAACAGTCTGGATGTAACCAACAGGAAGAGAGACTTAATGGAGCAAGTGAGGACTGAGGTACTCAGAACCCCTGACAATAAAATAACTTTTCTTTAGGATTCCCTTTTCAGTGATTCTGGTTTAAATAAAAATAAATAAAAAAGTCTCTATTAACCTATTTTCAAAGTCCCAGAACCTTTAAAACAGCAAAAGTATCTTGTTCTCCTAACAGAGAGTCAATCTAACGGAATCAGGAATAAGAAAACTATCACTGCCTCCTCCTGAAGAGGCAACAGCAATTCCCCCCAGTTCACTGACTTTCTACTGCACCTGAAAGAGTCAAAAGTGATGGCTATAACTCTTCATGGACTCATACTGGTAACTGCTCTCATCCTTCACGGAAGCTCAAGTACCAGGAATGATGCACCAGGAAAAGCATCCTGCACTGCCTCCATGTACAGCCCACTCGGGTTGCAGGACACCTGCTCTATCAATGGCAGGAAAAATTCACCTCAGAATCAAAATGGAAAACATTGAGGTCTCTGCAAATACAAAACTCTTGACATCACTGCAGCCAAGAACAGTTTTGCTGTGACTTGCTTATCTTGGCCACCTTTTTCTGAGTTGACGGCTGTTGAGATGAAACAGTGAGGGGAGAGAAAGAATTGTAGCCTAGGCTGTGGTTTGTTCCATCATCCCTAGAGGTATCTTAGTGCCTGGTGAGGAGGCAAGTTTTCTACAGCTTGTGCTTTCCTTTTTCTGTTGCAACTCAGAACCATGTATTAACATACCTAGCAGCAATCTGCAGCACAGAAAAATATAAGAGGACAGAAAAGAAAGGCTTTATCCATAGGACCTGGACTTTTTGTTTGTCTATCCCCATGTATGTTTCTGATCTGGCTGTAAGTCCATTTCAAATAGGCAGTTGGTTGGGTTTTTTAAATGTGTAAATGAAAAAAAAAATTAAAATATTAGAATGAAAAGGCTTTAAGTTTGCAATGTATGCTATTATCCTACCCTTCCTCCTCAGAGTCTCCAGTTCCACATTATAAAACAGCAGTTCTAAGGTCTTAATTGTTGAAGAGGATTCAATTTGTCCCCATTTCACACTTGCTCTTCCTTCTACACTACTTTAGCACTTAACACAATTAACTGTAAACGGTTTATTAAAATAAATCCCCTGCCCCAGATTTGGATGTCCCTAGAGCACGGGCCCTGGGGATGGGGGAGGCAGGGGCAGCCCTGAGGCCCCTGTGTGCCTGAGAGAATGCCCTGTAGCTGGCATTGGGGCAGTGCATGACAGGGCTGCAGCTCCATCCAGACCCCTACACTCTCCACACCTACCCACACGCACACCCCTAGGGCATCCTGTCCAAGTCCCATGCAAACCTTCACACAGATCCTCTGTGCTCTCCCCTATATGCAAGCAATGCACGTCCTCCAGAACACCCACCCGGATCTCCCATGTGTGTTTCATTCATGTCCCAAGCAAGCCCATAAGCACACTCCTCTACACTTCCCACACGTGCACCCCCCGGATACAAGGTCTATAACCCCCGCATCTCCACAGGCTCTGCAGTGCACGGCTCACAGGGCACCCATGTGCATCCCTACCCACTCCTCATACACCCCGCACCCAGATCTGGACACTCCGCATCCGCAGCCGCCCCACCTGGGCGAGCCGCGCTCCACAGGTGCTGGGCTGGGCTGGCCGTGCCCCTCCCTCCGCTGGCTCTGGCGCTCCCGGGGCTCCCCCTGGACCCCCGGCTGCTGCCGAGCAAGGCTCCGCCTGGAAGGAGTGAAAGGCAGCCGCGCCGACCGCAGGCGGTATCGCCGCCGGGCACCGCTTCCCCCGCGGGCTCCGCGCTTCCCCCGCTGCCGGCGTGCGCGGAGCAGCCGAGCCCAGCCGANCGAGCCGAGCGGCAGGTGGGCTGCGGCCGTAGCCGCCGATCCGGGGCTTGGCAGCTGGGGGCGAGGCGGCTCCGGCGGCGCTCCCCGGAGCCGCGGGGCTCTCCCTGCCGGCTGCGCCCCGGGACGCGGAGGGAAGCCCGTGGGCGGGCACGGGTGGGGGGTACCGCGGCATCCTCCGCAGGGGGAGGTGAAGTAGGCGGAGAAGGAGGAGGAGAAGGAGAAGAGGGAAACCTGCTTCTCCGGAGGGACGAGGTAGCGGCGCTGCAGCGAGCCAGCCCAGCGGCGCGGGCTGCAGGCACATGCCGGGCTTGGAGCACCGGAGCCGCGGGATTCCTGCGGGTGTCTCAGCCCAGCTCCCTTCCCTTGCCGTGCGAGAGCGTCAGCTGGGCTCCGGCAGGGAGGAGGGCTCACCGACGGCTGCCCTCCCGGAGTGCATTAATCCGAGAGCAAGCAAACCTGGTAGTAAGTACTTGTCATCTTTTATGTATGATTTTTTATAGTTTTATTGTTCTCTGCTGGCAGGTAGCAAAGGATTTCTAAGATCAAGCATTTATAGGCTCGGCTGTAAGGATAATCTCTCTGGCTCTCTCTTGGCCTCCTGAGCCTTTCAAATATAGAGGTGCATATGTAAAGGCACATGTAGCAACGTTCCTTCACTACACATCTACATCTTTAATGTTTCAGACAAAATGTATGTGCTGGGATTTTTTTTTTTTAAACTTCTGTTGTTCTCAAAGTAATTTGTATTACGTTGCACAACATGCTTAGCATCTCAGAGAAGGATAAATCCTGGTGACACCACTTAAACATCCTGCATGAGGATGGGGGAAGGAGATGGATGTTTAAAATCATTAACTTGGCAGAGGCGGGGAAATCACTTCTCTGCAGGCTGCCTTCACGCTATGGAGCAATATGCTCTTGGGGATTCTTTGCCTTTTAATCGTCTTTCCTGTGTGTGCACATCTGGACTCTGGCCTGGCACTGCTCTCTGCACTCAGGCTGGAAGGGAGTGGCATGGCAGACTAGCAGGGGCTGGAGACCAGGGATGAAAAGACAGAGGATCCTTCTCTCCTCTTAACACTTTAAAGATACTTTTTTGCACTGGTCTTGTCTTCTGCAGAGTAAATCCACAGGAATACTTCTAGAGTAGGAAAATGGAATCAAAAGTGTTTTGAAGGCTGCATTATTCTCCTTTCAAAGGGAATGGCTGAGAGGATAAGTGCAAATACCTGATTCCACACCCTACTTCTAAGAGGTTTCCAAGCATTTTGGGGGGGGCTGAGTGTGGAGTTACATGACATGCAGAAGGTGTGTTCCCCACTAAGACACTACAAAATTACGCTACCTCTTTGTGGAGTGCTGGAAATGCCATTTCAGTCAATGGAGCTACAAGAGAAATAGTAAATTCTCTCTCATTTTATATCCCTAAAAGAACTACTATCTTCCTCCCCCTACTTCCTGCACACATCTTTATTTTATTTTATTCTGCTAATGACTTGCATTACTATTTGCAAAATATGATACGTGTCTTCCTGTGCAACTTTATATTTGCTGAGATGTTCCTGGAACGAGGTTCTAGGAGTGCATTTTAGGAGCCTTCTATTTTTAAACCAAAATTATATTTACTAATAACTGAATAGTTAATTTTCATCTGGCACATATCCAGTATTTTCTGTTTCCTCAAGTGATACTGTTCTTCTGTAGCTGGTCACTGTGTGCCCTGCAGTTCGTAACAAAGTGCTCATGATAACACATTTTCATAATACACTAATGTGACACCCATCCTTGGCCTTTTGCAAATGAATGCTACAGGACAAGTGTTTTAACTCCAAAAGTAACTGGAGTGACTTTGTTGGTTGTAGTAGGAGAATGTTTGCTACCAGAGGGCCAGCCACTAGAATGACAGGCAACATGTCCTAATGATATATTAATGGCATTTAACCTTTTTAGATGGACTTGAGCAGAAAGAAAATGCCTGGTTTAATAAACACTACAGCTAGAATTTTATATAAACGTGGGAGGCTCACACCAGTTAATATCACTGACCCTATTTTTATTGGTCTTGTAGGGAAGTCTTAAAAAGTCTGCTGCAAAGACAGTTATAAATCAGATACTTCTGTTGTTGCAAGCATCCGTCCATAGCTTTAGTTGCCCTGCTGCATGGTGCAAAGGAGGATGAAGGAAGTAAATCAGTGAAGTTCTGTTGGTTTGCTTGTATAATGCTGAAAGGGAATTTACAAAGTCTGAAATAAGGTGGGATTACGTATTACCATTGGCTTAAGTTAAATGTAAGAGACACATAATTTTTCACCAATTTTTGGTCTGTTTTGTGTTCTCTGTTCCCCCTGGCTCCTCCTTTAAGTTCATTAGGACTTCCTCTGGGCGATGATCCGATTTTTACAGTCAATCAAAATCCATACCAATATCCTTATGCAGGCCAAATACACTGTACTTAGAAACACTATAAACCAACAGCTACAAATTAATTTCAGAGCCCTCCTAAAACAAAATGCAGATGTAAATAGAGTTCGGAACTGCTCCAAATGCTGTGCCTTAAAGCTGTGGATGTCTAAATCCAGAAAATGTGCTCAGAAACTCTATTTGAGAGCCATGGAAGGAGATGGCTGAAGTTTCTGGTTAGACTCTGGAGAGCTGGTAGCCAGAGTCTGTGGTTGTTGGACTCTTCTAGGTAGTTTGAATTCAGGTCTGAGCATGGGCTGGAAGTGATCCTGGTTTTGCAGACTCATCTCTTCTCATTCATAAACTTGTCAAGTACATAATAAAACATGCTGTGGTTGTTTGCTTTCACTGTGTTCAGAGCTATACTCAATGCCTTTTCCAAACTTTATTCCACCGGTATGAGTCAGGAGTAATGAAGGTAATTTTTTCTTCCCTTGGCTGGTTAACACACTCTTCTCTCTTTGATGCTAAATTACTCTTATTTTTTAACCTCCCGTGGAAGATAGGTGGTCCTTTCTCTCACGGCTCTAGAAACGCACTGCTGCACCTGCTGCAGTAGACTTTTAAAACTTTTTCAGTGGCATCCACTACACCAAACAGGATCTTAGCAAGCTTTGTACAGCTGCCTTCCTCCCCTTCACTGATGGGAATGCTTCCATGATGTACTTTAGAGCTACATATGTTGTTTGGATTTCTGCACTGGATGCAGAGAGGATATGATTAATCTATAGTGCTGAAGAGGATTCATTAGTGAAGCCAGATGGATCCAGGTAGGATGGACCTGGAGTTTTTTTAAATTTAGCACAGCTTTAAATATCATCTATGTTGTCTGTGATTACAGTATGGGTCTTGCTAAAATCTGTGTCTTTTCTGAGCAATTGTACAGGGTCTATTGAGTGTGCTACAGCAAGGTCTGTCTCTAATAATGTTTTCATTAAGCCTCTCTACAGACAGAAGAGTAAACTAATTGCCAGACTAACATGTCATTTGGCTCTGTGAACAAGCTACTGAACACCAACTCATGAATGGAAACTTAAAAGGCTCATTAGCAACCTGCTACATGAAAGAAATGCCAAAGTGAAATGAAAATACATTTATATTCCTGTTGTTGTTGTAGCTATTAAAGCCGATATAGAATTCCAGTTCAGTTTTTGTGGCAATCTTAACTAATTTCATAAACTTTTTTTGCCTCTGAAGTTTCAGCAGCTGCTCCCTCTATAAAAGCTAGGAATAACTGGTTCTGCTTTAGTAGGAATGAAAGGAGAATTGAGCTCTATAGAAATGAGGAGATTAGAGCTCCATGAGGCATATACCCATTTAATGCTGCTGGAAACCAAACCTGCTTGAATAATCTTAACTCTCACTTCTGGTGAGCAGAAATTCTGGGGGAAAAAGAAAAATTCCCTTAGTGACTTATTAACAAAGGCTTTTCAGGTTTGCTGGGATTTATCATGTGAGCCTAATCTACCTTTTGTTCATCCAGTTGGCAGGCTTTAAGATTTAAAAGGGTCTGCAGAAACTCCTCCCCCAAACTCCTTATTTAATTAAAGAGGCTTGGTGCATTATTTACTTTTGAGTCTTCCATTTATGTGGGAACAATGAGTTGGGGTTAACATATTGGAAAATATTTGTGGATGCTGCATTATAAGCAGGGAAAAGAAACAAACTTTGGCTACACCTTCAGATTCACACTGACCTGTACGGGTTCAGTGAGAATGACTGAAAGTGAGGCCAGTCATACGTAAATACTAAAGTATAAATACAGGTGTGTAACTCTACAACAAATTTCCCTGCCTCTGTAGGAGATTTAAACAGCCTGGAGGAGAGTTGGTTTCATTTCCTTCTATGAAAGCTCTTCAGAGTCATTGGATATGCAGATCAGGCCTTGCACATACCAGTAATTTTTATATTTTACTTTGGTAGTTCATCAAAGACAGACTGGTAACTGTAGTTCTCTCACTAGTTCCCCCAGTTCCTTCTCCTCCCCCACTCCATTCATCCCTGTAGCTGTGAGCATCAAGTTGCAGATAAAACAACTTCTGAGAGAGCAATGGGATGCAGCTCTCGCCAAAGGCAATTAAGTGCTTAGGATTACAGTGTGCTTTACAAAGTGTGTTCTTGCTGAATCCCTTTCCTCTTCTGTTTGCTGGCACTAAGCAGTTTCTTGGCACTTACCTTTGTTATAACAAGTCTGAGCATTGCTAAACTTCACTACAGCATGTCAGCTCTCTGAAGAAGTCTAGCAAGCTGCAGTGTCTTCTGTTTTGAGGATAGTCATTCTAGTGATCCTTTACTGAGAGTCAGCTTGACCTCACCACCTTTGCTGTAATTGGATTAAATTCATTCACTTGCCAAAAACACGACCAGATGACAGCATATTAATTCTTCAGACTGAAGTGCTGTTTTGTATGCATAGGTTCCTTGGTACCAAAGGCATTTTTAGGGCTTGTGATGTAGCCAGTGTGCCACAGGATACAGAATTGTCACAGAGGGATGTTTTCAGTTATTTTCTTCATTGCAAAAGGATTCAAACAGACCATACATTCTGTGTGAAAGTAGAAGATCTAACCTATGGGAGAAGAAATTATTTGCTCTACTTGCCAGTCCTGTGCATCACTTGCTGCTGCTTCTTGTGAAATGTGATAAATTGCTGAGTCCACAGACATCCTGGCTGAGGAAAGTGAGTGATGGCATGTGCTGTTTTACGCACCCACTGCAGTTTATTTCTAATTATTGCACAGCAGGTTAAAAACATTATTCTCAGTTGTTGTTTTACTGCTTTTTTCTGTTATTCTTCAGCAGTCCTGTGACCTGAGCTATTTGCAGAGTGGCAGGATGATATCTGAACAAAAAAAAAATGTACCCAAAAAGGATATTAGAACTGTGTAGTGAAGGATAATCTGATCACCAAGCCTGTAGTTTCACCCGGAGACCCTTTATATACTGTCTAAACCAGTGTAATCCAGCTTTCAGGGGGAACCACTGCTAAGCAGCAAAAATCACTATCCTGATTGTTAACCTCAGCAAAATGTTAAGGGATGAGTGAGTAATGGGTAGACCAAGGACCGAGTTGCAAATACTCTTACAAAGAGGATTTGGGAGACACAGTGGTATCCAGTATGGCACAGGCACTCTGAGATGTTCCAAATAATGAAAGGATCCCAGTTTTAGCTTTTTTTATCTGCCTGGAAGTACTGCAAGTTTCCTGTTTGCTGCAGAGGCCTGTAAGAGCTGTGTTTTGCAGGCAGCATGGGCCAGAGGAACTCGAGCTCCCAGCTCTGTGTTCCGATCAGGGCATTGTTGCACTTGATTTCAAGCTTTCTCTAAATTCTATAAACTGATGAACACTTCCGGTGCAAAACAATAGGCAAACAAGGTGAGACAGGGGTGTGAGATTTTCCGTATCTACTAAATGACAGTCACAATCTAATTTACTATGTGAACACATAGCACAAATAGTAAGAAGAATGTCTGCTTTAATACCCCATTTAAAAATGTATGTAGCTGGCTAATATTTTTGGCAGAGTTGACTATTAAGAATTTGCTTGTCTCTTAATGGAAGAAATATATAATTCTATCAATTCTTTATAATGGTGTAAGCAGTTTGTTAAATACTGAAGTAAAGGGTTTTTTCATTCATGTGTTTTATGTCATGCAATTGGAATCAATGTCATTCAAAAACAAACAAAAAAAACCCCTCAGAACCAAAATACTGACCATCTATCCTGGACAAGGATTAATAGTCTGACTGGGTGAAAAGAATAAAGTATGAGGGCATGTTCTGTAAGAAGCACTTACAAAGTCTAGGTCAGAGATACAATCAACAGTGTATCAAAAGGAAAGTTACAAACCAAAAGCAATAAGCAAGCTGTGTTTAAAATACACAGGAAAGAGAAATTTGTCAAGAATGGCCTGCTTTACTTAGGTTATTTACCTCAGATCTTTTAGGATCATAAGCTTTCCTTTCCTTTGGTGGAAGAAGAGGAAGATATTAAGTCAGTACTTCATGTCTGAAAGCATTACTGACTCATCACTAGTTCAAGTCCAGCCTGGTTTTGGGGGTAAGAAACCTCTTGTGTTCTGTGCAGGGTAAGTTTACAACAGAGTTGTTGTGGGCTAGCCTGGGGAGCCCTGCCTGCACAGAGGCTGCTGCTGCTGTTTGAGAGCTGACATTGTGGCCGTGGTGGCCTCGGGGGTGTATCTTGGGCAGAGCCTGAGAGAACATCGCAGAGGGAGCCCTGGCTTTGAAACAACAGCTGGTGTCTCACCCCCAGCATCACAGCGGTGCAGTTCCTCTGACCTCAACAGAGTTGCAGCATTCATGGTTTTCAGTGATATGGGAGCAAAACTGGGCCTATATTCTTTTAACTGGTCTATTTAGCAGCTCTTTTCCATATGCAGTCTCCATGCCAGTGACAGGAGCTTCCTGGAACTGACAGCAGACACAAAAGACCCTCTTCTCTAAACCACTGGACCTTAAGAATAATGAAAGGATGTTACAACAAGCCTCATAATACACCATTGTCAGGCTCTCTCTGAAGAGGCCTGCAGTGGTATCATACCTTTAAGCTTTCCAGGGGGGGTGTGATGACCCCACATGGAAGAAAATACAAGAGTAATGGTTTGGGTGGCTATGAGGAATTTTATGGTACTACTTCCCCTGGCTGTAACTTGAAACCAGCTGGAGGCATTTAGTGCTAACTGAACTCTGTATAAAGAGGCAGGCAAATATCTGAGCATGTATCCTGCAGGTTTTTTAGGAAGAGATCTTGGCTTGTGAGTCTGTGCATGTCTGGCTGCCTCTTTCTCACAGACAGGGGAGTGGTGAAAGAAGGTTTGTTTTATTTTCTCCCACATTTCCTTTTCTTCTTCCTACTCATTTTCCTGTTCCTTTGCAGTACAGCAGTTTTTCATGTTGCTGTGAAAGTGTCCGTGCCTGTGAGTAGAGTGAGCACATTTGAATGGAAGAGGAGGCGGGTTTGTGAAGTCTTGAGTTCCAGCATTCCCAGGGGAGGGGCGGGATTTGCATTCCATACTCCCTCAGCCCTGCTCAGGGATGTGCCTGAGGTGTGTCTGTGGGATGGCAGTCGGTGTCCAGGAGGGAATCCCCTCACGGTGAGGGGCGGGTGAGGAGGCAGGAGCGGTGCTTTGCAGGCCTGACCTCCCGCCAGGCCCTCTTCAGAGCACTTCCCGCCATTTTACCTCAGCCCCGGCCTGTGGGACCAAGGCTTTATTGCAACTGATGGGGAATTTTGCTCGAGTTGCATGCTAAAGTCAGCCTGAACATGGGCACTGGGATACTTATTGATCAATTAATCACATCTGGTGTAGAGGAAAAGTCAGTTTCATGTGGGTTTTCTTAAAATGCTTCCAAACTCAGTTAGCAGCAGCATTGCTGCTTCAAATCGTGCCTTTAACAAGTTTACCTCAGATGACTAAGAGTATTGAGTTCCCATTCAATCTATTTAGTTCTTACCTGATACAGAGCTCAGTTATGTTCCTTTTCCAAGGTATTTCCAAGCTATAGCTGTGGATGCTGAGGTGGCCCTGGTTAGCCTGAGCAGAAATGGGGCTCACTTCCTGACCAGACCACAGTGACAGCCAGAAAATGAGGTGACAAAAGTAACTTGCAGACATCTCACCAGCAAGGACAGTCAGAGATGGTTGGGTAGTTCTCCAGGTAAAATAGTGTGGACCTTATTCCATTCTCCACATGCGTGCTATTGACCGCAAACTTAATGTAGGATCCGCTAACTGCAAATGCTTTACCACTTTTTACTTTTTGCTTTTTCTCAGAGGGTGAAAGTAAACATAAGTGTGTAAATAATTTTTAGTACTTGGTGTTGCATTGATTTTATATTATATTGTGCTTTGCTTGACAACTGAGGTAACCATCTTTGAACTTGCTCATCAGTTCATGAGCATTGTGCAGGATCGTGTGTGGGTTTATTATAGGTATATACACCTATAATACAGGTATATTATATTAGCAATGAATAGCTATTGATATAGGAGTAGGGAACTGTAGTAACAAGCCTACTTCTCACCAAATTGAGGAGAAGGAGAAAAATGCATGATGTTTCATGTCTCTTCATGCCTGTCATGTTTTCTGTGGTGAGCTTTCCAGTGCTAGTCCCTTTCTGGCTGGTTTTCTTACAAGTGTAAGGTTTTGAAACAGACTGTGTCAAGGGCAGGAATATGAGAACTTTGTCAAACTTTGTTAGTTTTTTTTATCTGTGTAGCATAGAAATTTTTTCCCCAAGGACCAAACAAAAATATTTTTTAAAGCTGTATGAGTAACAAGATAATGAACTAAATTGAACATCAAAACAAATTTATTGTCTTGAAAACAAACTTGCTGTAATTGCATTTCTTGTGAGGTTTTTTTTCTTTTGTCCAAGCTTATATTTCACTTACAAGACAGGAAATACAGCCTTGCTGATTGCATTTTTAGAGCTATAAATAACTTACTGTCTTCAAAGATGTGTTAATTTAAAAAATGCTTCTAAAATGAAACTTTGATGAATTAAAAATTAAATTGGGTGGGTAAAATAATTACTTACTGTACTGTGTGATGTTAGCGGTGTTTTCAGGGGAAGGGCGTTATAAGAGAAGTTCTGGCACCTGTAACTGGTCTAAATTGTTTTATTTCCTTTTCTTTGCTGGTTGTATCTGTCCCTGTCCCATTCTCACCCCTGTCATAAGGGGTAATGAATATGTTTGCTCTCTATCACCTTGCTCTTTTGTTGGGGTCACTGCTTATCCTCAGGAAGTGGTGTGATATGTGGGAACGCTAAGATGACATAAAAATGACATTAGAACGGACTCAGTGTTCCAGTTAGCCCACTATTGTGTCTGACAAGTTAACAGGAGCTCCAACAGCTGTTTCTTGAGAGCCATTTCTCTCTGCATATCTCCAGTTTCCACAGCTCTTGTGTTAAGGATATTAGAGGATATGTACCTGTTTAGTCCTTTAAGTGTCTATTTATGGACCTGTTGACCAGAGTTTGTTTAATCTCTTTTTGAACCCATGAACATCCTTTGCCTTCAGAGTCTTGCGTGACAGCAAGTTCCAGAAGCTGGTAACCTGCTGGGTAAACAGGTCCTTTCTATTTAAATGAGCTGGTTGCAGTGAGTACTGCCTTGTTCTAGGGTTGGGCAAACAACAGTTCTACATTTAGTAGCTCATGGGTTTTTTGTTATACCTGGTCATACCCACCATATATGCCTTCTCTCCAAACTGAGGACTCCCAGCCTTTTTAGTATCTCCGTTTCCATCTGATTGCCCTTTTGGACCCCCTGGTAATGTCCTCCTTGGAATGTGGAGAGCAGATCATGGTACTAGATTTGTGGGAGCACTCAGGCTGTGAAGAGTGGCAGAAATGTCCCATATTCCTCTTTTTCTGAGGATTCCAGTGATGTTGCTGGCTTTTTTTGATTGCTATTGAACACTGAACCAAGGGCTTCAGAGAACTGTCAAGGATGGCTTCAGCTTCCGAGTAGGAATAGTTAGAATTGATATTGCCTTGAGGAATTCCTATACTAAGCCTACCTGCCAACATTTTCCGCAATCATTTAATTTTGTTATTGATAAACATGCTGAGTAGCACCAGTGCCAGCACTGATCCCAGGAGTTGCATTGCTGATTCCTCTCCATCTTAAAAAGCCTGTGAAGCATTATTCTTTCTAATTTTCACTCTCCTATTTAAATGAATTCAGACTTGCCAGACTGTGGTTTCCAGGTTCCCTACACAGCCCTTCCTGCAGCTGGAAGTTATGCAGGCAGGATCTGTGAGTCCTCAAGTACAGAGACTTTCTATAGCTCTGGCTTACACACCTTGGCTAGTGGTCCTTAAATTCATATTTGAGTTTCTTCAGAACTTGTGCGAAAATTGTTTTGTCTCAGTGCTTTATTAACATCTAGCTTCCTTGTTTGGTCTGGTATTTCCTGATTTTACTTCAGATTGGTCTGGTTCCTCTACCGGATTTGCAACAGAGAGTGCATTGGGTGTGGAAATCTCCCCAAAGATTTCATCAGTAAAGGCTGATGTAAAGAATTCCCTGAGCTTCTCTGCTACAACTATATCATCCCCATCTGCGCTTTATACACCTTTGTCATCCCACAGCTGGACTGCTTTTCCTAGCTGGCTTCCTGTCCTTGATGTATTTCGGGGGCTGTTTACTAGCCCGGTGATCTTTGTTTGCGAGCAATTTTTGGATTGTCTTTTAGCCCTTTTAATTTCCTGCTTACATTTTACTTGCCATGTTTTATGGGCTTCCCTGACTTTACTTGAGCAATCCGTTTTCTAAGAGCTGACCTATGCCCTGCAATACTCTCCTGACTCTCCCTGAGGCTTCCTGCTTTTTGAACTGCTCCTTTTGAGTGTCCTCTTTCTTTTTTTTTTTTTTTTCCACATCCTTGCATGATTCCCTTTCTTAAAATTAAATAACTGTACATAGGTTTTGTTTGGTGACCCTTACATCAGAGCTGTTCTTTGTGTTCACAAGTAGCCTTTATAGCTTTCTCTGGTTTGGATGGTCCCTGTACTTAGTTTTTCTTCCACTGGAGAACTGTATATGGGTCTAGAAAACTGGTATTATATCATCCCTTTCTTTTGCACAGGAGTATTTCTAAACATCCTCATGTGTTCTTGGTGTACAGCAGCTGTTAGCCTTGTAATAGTCTGTGGAAGCCATCTATTAAAACTGAGGGGCACAAGCTTTGTATGAAACTGTTCTGGTGCTGATGGAGATGGATATGTTATTACCTTTTGCATGCACACAGTATGTGCAGTGGTGATGAAAACTTTGCACTCCTGAAATCCTGGACTAGATTATGTATAAAATTCAAAACCTACGCACCTGAAACATCCACCAAGAAGATAGCCTTGCTTTTCCAGTTTTGCAGACATGAAAAAAATCCTGAAGGAAAATACTCTGTGGTTATACGAGAGGTCTCTGTGGACATGTTTACAAGAGCTCAAGTGTGTTTATATTCATTCCTGTGCAATTACTGGAGGATTGTCCTTATTCCATAAAGCATGTGTATGCATTTGAAGGAGCAGTACAGGTGTTTACTCTCTACAGATGCACTTCGAAGGGCTGCTTTTACAGATGCAACCCAGCACTGAAACAAGATACGCAAACAAGTTACTGTTGATTAATAGTGCTTAGCTAGTTGAAGCTAATATTAATCAATAACACTTAGGTGAATAAATGTAGTAGTGTCTTTTCTTTGCCCTGAGCACAGGATTAAAGTGTTTGTGGTTTTGTTTGACTTTTATTTTTTTCTACCACTGAGGCACATCCAGTCCCCTGCTGTAGCAGAATGCCTTGCATTCTGTAAATAGAAAAACCTAAATTTGCAGAGTTCATCTGTTTGAGCCTTTACTTAACCTGGGAGTGCTGGACCAATCTTGCTTCAAATCTAGCTATGTGTCTGTGCTTTGTTGTTGAAAGTCTTGGATTCAAGCCTACAACATTTCTTGCTGGACCAGAAAGCTCTTGGAAATGTATATGCTGTCTCTGGGTGATGACTTCAGTGATGAGTTGCAGGAGTTCCTATTCTAAGATGAGCTAAATAATGAAGCAGAGTTCTATATTTCAAAAGTTACTGCAAAAAAAATGAAAGTGAAATCACCCAGAGCAATTTCTTCATCAAAGCTGACTGAAATAACATCTGTGGTGAAAACCTGTGCCTCATCACATCATTGTGACACATGCAAGGGAAATGATGTTAAGTGAAACAGTTGCTTGTCATGGAGAGGAACTGATCTTCATGATACAGAAGACTTCTTACAGTCCTATTTCTGACTAATCCATTCTCTTGAGCGATTTCTTACCAAATGAAATTTCTATGGCGGTCAGGATCTTTTGTAGTCCTTGACTTCTATGGAGGGTTTTAGCTGTGGTATTGTTCTGACTGCCAGGCTCCAGAAGGGTTTTCCTTGTTATCTGGATACCATCTTCTACTTTGCAGTTGGACTGGTAGGTTTATGTAACTATTGCAGCCAGACTTCACTTGTCTGATATTTAGGTGTCAATAATTTCAACAGGATAATAATTCATTGTTTTCAATTAATTTTTTAACTGTACAATACATTCCCTAATTTGAATTATTTGCAGGATCTCTACTAGAGTGTTTCACAAGTGGTATGGTCAAATATATAGCTCTTACTACTTTCATCACTAGGTTTCAAAACACTTTACAAAGAAGTATCAGAGGGAAAGAAGTTTGGAAGGACTTCTCTAAGGCCTGAAAAAAGGTAAGCAGGGTCAATCTTCTGTTTTCATGTCTGAATGCAAAGTTGTCTGATTCTAACTAAAATCAGTTTAGGAGGTCACTGAATAAAACTTGTGAGTGAATATACTTGCATTACCTTTAATGCAGGCTTAGCCTAGATTTAGCTTAATGTACTAGGAAAAAAAAAAAACCAACAAAAAAGTCCCTTAGAAATGCAAATGTACCCATGAGAGTGTTTAGGTATTATCAAACGTTTAAGCTCTTAGCTTTAAACTGTGTGCTTCATATGCAGAACTTCTGGAGCTCACTGGAGAATTTTTTGGGGGTGAATTTTTTAGCCTAATTCTCTGTGAGTCTCTAATTTTTTTCCCCCGTACTTGAAATTTAGTATTAGTTCCATTGGTTTAGCTGGATTAATTAGCTCAAAAATGTACTTAGTTAAGTGGCAAGACAGAATAATAATTTCTTCCAAAAGGAGAGATTCAACTTCTGAAACTGTTTTTACATTAACTCTGATGTCTCATTATCCATAGCTGTTCCACTCCATCTGCCGATCAAGAAGACTTTTAGGTGCTTATAAAGTAGACACAAAGTTACCACTACATACTTTTGGGAGTTTGTATCCTGAAAAAATAAAGAAATAAGGATAAAAATAACCCTGTAAACTTATTACATGGATACCCTGTACCTTGCCCCTTCCAGATGACAGTTATTCACTCTCTTTCATCTTCAAATGAGACAGTTTGAATGTGCTTTACAGGAAAACTGCTCTGCAAAGTTTCTAGGTTTGTAGGAGAAAGAGAAATACTTCTGGAAACAAAACAAAACAAAAAGCTCACTACAAAAATGAAAAGTTTTGAACTGTCTCACAAATATTGAATCTCAACTTGTGAAAACAAAACCTGAGTTTAGGTTCAGTATCAGAATTTGATGCTGTTATTTTGAACAGCTCTGGTGAAGTTAAACTCAGAACAAGGACTGACTGCTCCTTTTTGTGTGCTGGAGTTACATAGTACAGCAATTAACTGGGAGCTGTGTTATGCCAGCTTGCTGTGCAAATGCTGAGGAAAGCCTTATCACTGCCCCTAAAGAGTTTTATCCAAGATGATGAACAGCTGCTTACTTCTAGTGCAGTGATATATATATAAATATAGGTATATATGTATATAATTTTTTTTTAATGGGGAGCTGTACTGAACCAATACAACTGAATATTTTTGATTTTTTTTCTTTAATGTTAGGTGATTTTCTGTGCTTTTGTTTTTACTCTACTGCTTTTCAGAAGTGTGTGTCATTTCATTCATCTTGTAATATGTTCAGTAACTGGTGTTGTTAAAACAGATCTCTCAGAAAGCCACGTGGAATTTTTTTTTCATTTGAGAAAGAAAGATAGGAGACCAAAACCTCATGTAACACCTTTTTTTTTTTTTTTTTTGTATTACTATTTTTTCCTCCTGATTTGTTACCTTTCCGCATGCTTTACAAGAAAGGCATTCTCAAATTTAGATTTCTGCAGCTTCAGTTTCCAGCCCCTGGTATGTCTCTGAGATAACTTTAGCATCTGGTACTGCTGGGTTTCCTCTGAATGTACTGCTCTGTGTGATAAGAAGCTTGTAACCCTCTTAAACTGAACTTTGTGTGGGTTTTGGCTATAATGTGCATATATGTACATATTTATATTTTTTAATCTATTTTTCTCAGTCTCCAAATCATTGTCATGCCCCATTTAACTCTCTCCAGACTTTTTCAATGCCCTTTTAAGGACAGGAGTGAGGTGGAAGACATTTTCCATTATGTGTTTGTGCGTCAAACTGAGAGGCCTTGCTCAAGCTTCGAAGTTCTCTGGAATGGTAAATTTAAACCAAACACTGGGGAACAAAATGCTAATGCTGTACACTTTTTAAAGAAAAAAGGAGGGGAAGATCTAACTAGGCCCTTGGGATCGATCTTCACTGTGCCTTATTACCACAGCTTTATCCTTTCCAGTTCTTAAAGATGCTGTCAGTATTGAACTCTAATGACCTGATTAATGCATTGGAGGGATGCCCATAGATTGTGGTATTGATATTATTTCCAGATGGCTTCCTGGCAGGCAGATTGGCAACAAGATGTCATCTTTGTGGTGATGAGGAGGAAGAGTGTGGGTTTCTTACTTTTTATTTTTATGGAGCTTGTCTCAGCAAATAAATACCAGTCATTGGGTCGGTCAGTCTGAAAAACAGTAGCCTTGTGGTAAGCTGAATTCTGTAGATTTATTGGAGTCTATAGAGTAATACAGGAAAAGGGTATGATATCTATATTGCTTGCAGAGACTTAAGAGGCCTGTAATACCTGCTCCTCCTTCAGTCAGCAGGGAGCTGTCTTTTGAAGCTGCCTGTATCCTGTGCATGTGAAATCTCTGGGATAATCCCAGACATGTTTCTTGGGGAAAATACTGGATTTCGCAGGATTTAATTCAGAGGATTGAGTTCAATCAATGAAGCAGGCAGCAGCTGTTAAAAATTCTTGAAACACCACTGCTTAGAATTTTCTTCCTGTATTTTGTGCTTCAGCGAGGCAGCACTGATCAGGCTCAATATAGATAAGAAAGGGTTAAATTGAATTACTGACAATATCCAGTGGGTCAGACTGAATGACTGAGCTGTCCCTTTGTGACAGTGGGGTAGCATCCTACCCACTTTTCTGACCCACAAAGAAATTGCTTCTTTTTAGTGATGGTGTTTTGTTTGCATGATGGCCACACGTACAGCTGGTTCCGTTTAACCCGTGAGACTGGAATGGTTTGTGAAGTGGCCTCTTATTTATACTGTTAAAGCAAATATTAACCTCTAATCTCCTTTTTCTTACAAGGGGATTTCTTCCATATATCAATATATAAAGTGCAGACTTGTTGGGCAGAAGAATCAGCTGGGAGACTTGGAGTGGTTTTTCCTTTGGATCCAAGTCCTCTCAGTCCTATGAAAATGTTTCAGTTCCCTTGAGGGAAAAGAGCTGGGTTCAACAAACTGAAAGTTTGCTTATTTTTTTGGTGGGATTTGCAAACTGTGATGTTTCACCATCTCTAATTCATTTTAAAACCAGTTCAACTGTGTGGAAGAGCTGTTGCCTGTGCAAATAGTACTGTTCATTTGTTTTGTGCATCATAGCTTACACAGAAAATTCCCTGAATTTTTTTCTTCTACCTTCATTGCATTACTGTTTCACACCGTGTCTGCATAAATGCCTGATTCTACCTATGGACATGCCAGGGCACAATTTTATTCTTTCTTACCTGTTGATCTCTTTTAATGCCAGAAGAGGTTAAGGTAGAATGAGGAGATGTGTTTTGATGACTTCAAGACCCCACATGCCCCCAGTGGTTTGCGCAGAAAGTGCTTTATTGGAGTGGATGCTGTAGCTCTAAACTGTTATTGCACCTACTTTGACATTCACCCTAGGGAGAACATTGTGCTGTTGAACTTCTTGTGTCAGAAGAGAGGAAGATAATAAACCACTATAGGAATAAAAGTCTTGGCCAGAGTTTCAGGCCTTAATAACAGTTTTTGTTGTGAGGAAGCTCTGAAATTGCAGTGATTCTGAGCCAGGCCATGCTATAAATCTGAGATGTTGGAGTCAACTTGCTCATAATGTTCTCTGAGATTTTCTTAGAGACAATATGGTTCCTATTGCAATATGCCTCCTCATTCTGAGAGACTGGCAGCTGATTCTACTACTGCTGACATCAACAATGCTGAAAACCTGTTTTTTCTCTTAATCAGCAAATTATTTTCCTCCTAGGCCATGAAGTAATGGCTTCTTTTTAGACATGGGCTTAAACCTGTTTGTTTCACCATAATCCTCATCATGGCTTGCAGAGGAATTTCTCTGCAATACCTCTAGACTGGTAGGGTGCAGTGTAGCAGGGAGAGGCTCATGGTTTTGGCAAAGTTCCATTTCTCTACTTCACTTAAATTCAGTTTGTGACCTGTCCTTCATCAGCTTCGTTCCTGAGTTCTACTTTGCTTCTTTCTACAGCCAGGTCAGCAAAAATGCCATAGGGGTTTGAAATGATGGATGCAAGACACAGTGTGAGAAAGCCAACTCCTTCTGCCATAGTTCTAAACCAGCTAAATCCCTAATGCATGATTTGTGTCTTGTGTATATCTAGCCGAATGTTTCCCTGCCATAATTAATGGCAACTGTCTGGTGATCACTTTCTAGTGGAAGGATCACTAAAGCCTTCTGTGGGAAAGCTTTTGAGGAAAACCAGTGTTCCAAATTCATTTCACCACTTCAATTGTCTTTTGAAGACTTACAGCAGCCTGAAAAATACAGAAGCAACCCAAGTCTTGCTCCAGTTTGGATTAAAAAATGGAATTAATGTGGACAGAAAATACATATCAATGTCATTGGCTAGTTTCTTCCATAGGAAAAGAAATTGGCTTCATTGCTATAGATGTCTGAGAGGGGCAGGGAATGTCTTGGCTTCGTCCATCTAAACCAAGGAGATCTGAAATAGAGATTTATGTTCCCAGTGTAATTCTTAACGTTGTGGGCAGGGAGGGAGAAAAGGAAGTGTGTTCAGTGGTATGAGGCTAAAGGCAAATTGCCCAGGTCTGCCTTCAGAAATGTAAGCACAACTTTCAGTAATTTCAGAGAAAACTGCATGACATAGTGAGGGATGATGTGGTACACAGAAGTATTCAGCTCCAGCACTATCCTTGCAGTGAATGAGACCCAGTGATCCAGGTGGGCCTGGTCAGCCTTATTTACAATGGCTGTGCCTTACAACCTCTTTCACAGTCTGATGATTAGGTGAAATTAGGCTTCTTTATTTAGTGGGATGCTACTCTCTGCCATATTGGAAGCATTCTTGTGGTTTCTTACCCGAGTATGTTCACTGTTCATTTTGCACCTATGACTGTTATGTCTGTGGTTATCCCATCCTCTTGGTACTCAGAATTGTTTTATTGATGTATTTTTCTGTTTGGTTTTGGTGGTTTGATGTCAGTTAACAGTGGCTATAAAGATTGGGGCTCAAACTCAAAAGAGGGATGTTTATAATGAGAAACAAAATTAACCTGGAGGTTATGTACACATGGAAGTTAACCCAATTACATTGCAAAGCTGCAACTTTTGGTGTGGAACTGTTGCTCTCCAGAAGCACCACTGACCTCTCACTGTCCTCCTTTGCTGTCTGGGCAAGAGGAGGTTGGAGCACTGATGGTCTTATGCCCGCGGTCCCTGGAAATGCCCTGTTCCATCCAGTGAAAAGTGAGCTGTGCCAAAAGAGCGCAATTCTTCCTAGTTCCTCACTTCATATCTCATCTTTCAAATTCCTGAAAATCAGCAGTGTGTTTAGTCCTCTCCTTGGCTGTACCTCAAGCTTGTTCCTCAGTAAACCAAAATTAGCTGTGCAAAATATTACTTAAAAATCATTACTGTGATTTGTCATGTCTTATATTACTGTGATGTATCATGTCTCACACCTCCCAAAAGCTGTTAGGTGGTATATTATGAAGAGAGTAAAGAAAATAAATACAAGTCTGCAGTACCAACGCATGAAAGCAACTATGGTTTGCTATGAGGTTCCTAAAAGTTCTTATTTCCATTTGAAATAGTAACTGGGCCCCAGTGAGTATTGCCTGTAAATTGTGCTGTCCTGCTTCCATCAGAGAACTTGCTCAATGAAAACCTAGAAATAATTCAGTTGAATTTGTGAAGGGGAATGTTTGAGGCGTGTCCTTTCTTCCAGTGTCACCTTTTAGTAAAGCATCATCACACATGCAGGTGCTTTGTCCCAGTGGAAGCCATAAGGAGGCTTTGAAGCTCACTTCCATAGTTAATGGCAATTGCCTCTATATTTATACTAGTCCCCTTGGGAGCTGTGGGAGCTACAGCATGTCTTAGGCTACTGTGTTGCTGTATCTTCTGCTTCCTCAGCCAACCCAGAATACCTAAGGTAATAAAAGAATAGAATAAAATTGTTTTATGACTCCCATTCATCTCTGCACCGAAGTTTCATGCAAACTGATAAGACTCTATCTCTTCCCACACTATAAAGTACCAGAAAAGCCCCTTAAAAATGTCTCTTGGAGCCTCAGTTTAAATTACAGTTATGGGCCATATTAAAAATTCAAAGGGTAAGTAATGCTTGTCTCCTGTCTACTTAGGTGAAGGACCATAGCAAGAATTTCAGTTACTACTGCAGGGGCACTTGCAGGATTAACATTTGCTTAGTTTGCAGACAAATTGCTCTGGTTCTTGCCTGTGCACCAGGTTTGGATGCAGTGAGGTCAAACCCAGATTTGCCCCCTTTCATTTGCATAATGTAACATTGAAGCTTCCCAGCTCCTCTCCTGTTCTCTGTTCCCCAAAAGTATTCTAATATTTGGAATTTGTAAACACAGGGTTTTAGATTCCATATGCATCTGGAATTGATAAACTGTTGGTATTATGGAGATGTAACCCTTTATACCTCTAACCTAGGAATGCTCTAGAGAGAACTTAGACACATCTGATGTAGATGCAGGCAGATCCTAAACAGCTAAAACCAAAATGAAAAAGTTGCTGTTGAATGAGTGGAATTTTCATTGAAAACTGTGTACCCTGGGGGGCAGGAGGGGGGGAATAAAAACTGTAGAATCCGTTTGACAATAAATGCAGCCATAATATTTTTGAGCTAGAAACTGAAGAGGTGTGAGTCAAATAAAGCCTGTCAGATGGCATTAGTGGGAGAGAGAACCTTTTGGAAGAGACACGATAGTGAAGGCAAAAAATCCCCACCAAGCAAAAACCTCACCCCTAACAGAATCTTGGATTAGTTGAGGTTCAGTGAATGGCTTTGTTGAAAACACAAGAAAAGAATTTAAATAGAGAAGGCCTGATAAGGTGCAGGGCATCAGAGATCTGTTTCCATAGTGACAGTGTTCAAACAGAGGCCTAGAGGGACATGAATACCATTGCAGATGAACTCTATAGAAGACATCCGTCTTCCAATGGGGATACTGCTGTTGGTTGCCTGAGGTTTTTCGCTATTAGTTGGATTTGGGGAAAAGGTGGTGAGGGGAAAACAAGGCTTAGACAAATTATTGACTTGACAGACTACTGCTTCCTTCCATCTCCTGATTTCTGCATTTCGCATGCCCTCTCCACAGATTTTTACTTTTGTAAATTTACTGTCATAATTGTTAAAAATTACGTTCAAGTGTTTAGAGAAAAGGAATAGACACCTCCACCCCACCCCCCCTTGTCTACTGAAGCAAACACAACTTTACACCAGTGTGGGATTCAAGTCTGCATGTTCCTTTATGCCTTTGTTTATTCTCCTTTGATAAACAGATGCAACTGGACCACTAATTTAAGTGAATTCCTTGTGAGGGTAACATGGTACGTTTCATGTTTTGTGTTGCCCACTATCTTGATTATCCTCTACCCACTGGGAAATTCACCAAGCATCACCTTCTTTTCATAATTGATGTTTTTCCCTTTAAAAAGCAGGGTCAAGCTCTGGTTAGAAAAGAGTTGTTTCATGTTACAAATCTTGTGGTGTTGGAGTTCTTCCTTCCATTTTTCTTCTCAAAACTGCCATTCTGCAGATTTTTCTTAGTTAAGCATACTCTGAAAATGAGCACAAATCCCTTCAGCTATAGCTGTATAGAACCTATTTTAAGATTAAAAGCCTACCAGTCATGTCTCTGATGAAGCTATGATACATTTTCTTGAAAAACCCCACCATCTTTGACTAAAACTGCAGCAGTTCTTGGAGTTGAACTTTTTTAGTATGGGCTGAATAAACAACCTAGTAAGAGAAATTTATATAGAAAAATGGTGTAAAAACTTTTTGTGGGTCTTCAGCAGCTTGATTTCATTGCATAGGAGACTGAGGCAGTATGGAAGTGCTGATTTTTATGAGAATGGCCAGGTTAAGACAACTCTCACTCAGACATGAGCAGCTTCATACTTCGGATGGATCAGCTCATGCTTATCATTACCGTGGCTATTCCTCTTACAGTGTTTGAGACCATATGGACTCATTGGAGTTGCATCTAGTCTGGATCTGGTCATTAACCTGTTTTCATCCAAGAACACAAATAGCTTTAACTGGGAATGTTGTGCACTCTTGACCTTTAGAGTTAGGGAGAATTACCTAGGGAGGAGTTTTGGCTTTAGTGAGGTAAATGTATTAAATTTTTCCCCAAAATCAGTTAGTTGACCCAAAATTTTACCTTTAGTTGACCCAAAATTTTACCTTTAAAGTAACCTGAATGCGTATTGCAAAATACTAACTTTCTGTATGTTGATTCAATAGCTGCTTTATGAAGACACATCCCAAAGGTACTCAGAAGCAGAGGGAAGAAAAGCAAATAACAGTGAAAGTGCAGTGTCTTGGCATGAACACACAAACTTTACACATACTATTCTAGTTAGACTGTGTGTTTGTTTTGGTTAAGGAAACAGGCTAGTACAAACGTCCTGTAATGGCATAGATTTGAGTATATAACTTAGACTGTGATGATGACATTTAACTTGGAGAAGAATTCATTAAAACTGGATATTTTTGCAGGAACTAATTATATTTTGTAATTATATCCATTTTTACATATTCCATGGGGTGTGTTTTCTCTCAATCATAGCCCTTCTGAGTGCCAACAGAGCAGAAAATACTCATTAAATTCTTCCCCCTTTCCACTCCTATATTAAAGGGGAGAAAAAAGCTTACATTAAATTTCTTGTTTTATTTCCTGGGAGGAATTGAGAGCTGGGAATCACAGCCACCAGGGCAAAAGTTATTTCTCTTCAAATAGCATGGAAGAAAAATGTCACTTTTAACTAAACTCTGCTTTTAATGGAAGATGTTGTTTTACTCTGTGCTATTGTATTTACTTTAAAATTTTGTAAATTAGCGGGAAACTGAAAATTTCACTCTTCAGTTTCACTGTTTCCTTTTCAAAGGGATTTCATTGCTAAGTGTATCCTACTCTAGTGGTGGATTTACAAAGATTTAATATTTAGTCTTGCTACTGAGCTGTCAGTCAAATCACAGCCTACAATTACTTGAAGGGAGCTACAAAGATGGAACAGCCAAGCTTTTCTTGTAGTGGCAGATGCAAAAATGAGGGGCAGTGTCCACAGGTTGCAGCTTGAGTGGTTCCCATTGAAGCTTTTGAGGGTAGCACAGTTGGGAAATTGGTTGCCCAGAAATGTTGTGGCACCTCTGTTGATGGTAGTTCTACTTCAAGCAAGATTTTGGGTTAAGGATGTGTAGAGTTCCAGCTGACATTTCCTGGGACTCAGCCATTATGTTACCTATTTATTGTTTTTTCTTCTTTTATCCTCATCCCTGAGTAAGGTAAAGACCTTTTACAGCATCTCACAAAACTGGTGAACTCTGTCTGCGGTCCTGGTTCACTGAGTCACAGAATGGTTTGGGTTGAAAGGACCCTCAAAAATCATCTCATTCCAACCCCCCTGCCATGGCCAGGGACACCTTCTACAGGACCAGGTTGCTCAAAACTCCAGTTATAAGTTTGTAAGTGTTTAAGCTCATTTAGTGGAAAGTTTCTGAAGCTGTCTCTACCATCCCAATTGTGCACTTTTCTGGATCTCAGCAAGCAATCGTATATTGCGATCATATTTTCATATGTAGGGTCTTCATTCTGATGTGGCAAACAGTCTGTCTGTTCATGGAAATGATATTGTCCTACATCTCTTATTCTCCTCAACAGAGAATTTAAGGAATATTGTGACTTTAACCTAGAATATATTATTAAGAAATCATGGAGAGAGGGACCTTTTCAAGGTTGCATCTTGGAATAGCGGAAGATATTCACATCCCAAATTCTGGTCCTTTCGAATGTAGTGTGATTTTATTTTCTGTCCTGATCCAGATGCCTCTGTGCTTGAGTGAATGCTAGAGTTATTAAAAAGGGAAGGGTAAGAATATGAGAACAGGGGGTAGGGGGACAGGAAGGAGGAGGAGAATGTTGTTGTTGGTAACTGCTGATTCTTAAAGTGTGGATCCAAGGTCCCTCAGGACTGAAGATCAGAAAAGTGTTCATGTTGCTTTATAAGCACTAACAACAGACACAGCTCCTTGGCTAAGGAGTTTGCACTTAGAAACAAAAAGGTCCCATCCTTTTACAAGTAAAAAAAATGAGGAACTCTGTCCTGGAAAGATGAAGTACCTTGACAAAGGTCACTGTAGTTACCCCCTCTCACAGAAACTGACAGTGGCATAACTCGTGTATTCCGAGTCCAGGGCATTACTGCCAAGTCATGCTTTTCTTTCCCTAATGATTTCCAACAGTCTGGTCAACAAAACAGAGTGCTGGTTACCAGGGAGCCGGCAGAGCCCTTGCCCGTGCGATGGAGGGAGTGCGTGTGTGGATTCACTGCACAGGATAAAACCACAGCACCGCCTTCCAAGAGCCTCTAGAAGTAATTTTCTCTCACTTGCTATCCAGGCAAGCAGCATTCCACCTGTGGATTTGGTACCTTAGAAGTGTCCTGAGCCAGCTGCTGTTTCGGAACCTGCTGTTGCATGTGTAGAAGCCGGAAGCCCTCAGTGGGTGAGCAAAAAGCAATCTTTTCCAAGCACCCTTTGAGATGCATTTGGTTTTTAAGAGTGGATTAAAATTGGTCCATCTCTCTGAGTTAACACTGAAGAGCTAGGGAATTAGACGCTTTCTTCTACTTCCAAAGGCATCTATATTAATTTTGCTTGTTCTGGTTATTCAAAATGAAAAAATTTTTGAAAGTCCTGTCACAAGAGAAAATAATCATTAAAGGCAGTGAATAATTTTGCAAAGCAAGTGTCCCACTATAAAACCTGACACCAGTGGGTTTTTTTTTCTTTTGTATGGGAGTTATATTTATGTTCTCCCCTCCTGTCTGTAGTCTCCCCTTTAAGTAATATGGAAAATGTTGGTGCCAAAAAAAAAGCTAGATGAAATATTGATAAATGTGGGAATTGCTTAGAACAGAGGCAAATTAGTATACAGCTGGTTTTCATCTTTTCTGTTAACGTGGGAGGTGTGTATGTGTGTGAAGCATTGAGGCTACTGGTTTATATCCATATATCATGCTCTTGGAAAAGGGGTAAAAACAAGAGTGCTAAGAGTGAGAATCGAGCACACAGCTTTTCTTCAGGTTTCTCCTCATTATAGATCAACTTTTAAGAAATGGAGGGAATTTTTTTTGCCAGCTTTTTGTCACTCTATATGTCGAATACCTCTAAGTGCTAGGGATGATATGAGACTAGTTCATGGTCTGTTTTAGTCCCAAAACAACTTTCTACTTGAAAAACTTTGTGGAAGTGGGATGAATATTCTCCTACATGTACAGCATTGCTGAGATGATGTGGTGCTGAGAATTGTGTCTGGGTTAATTCTAGTCTGATTATGAGAAAGTATTGTAGGAATAAATACAACTGAGGATTTGAGAATCTGCATACAATATGTTAATGAAGAATGTAATTTAAATTCTTATGTGGAGCAAGGGGGTTTGGCATTACTGTGGATAGTTCTTTCAAATTGTTAGTTCCAGGGGTGGACAAATACCAAAGTTAGGGATAAACCAGAAACAGGTATCCTGGTATTTTCATAACTTGTATCTACAGCTCTGACCATAACTCAGAAAGTCTTGATAGAAGTGAGGATTCAGAGGTGTGCAGAAACCCCATAGGTATGGAATGACGTCTGTAGGACGAGAGGGTAAACTTGGACTCTCCAGTTTGAGAAAAAATCTTGTTGGAGGCTGAGGGTGTCATAAAACTAGAAATTACGTGGAGACAGTAAACAAGGAGTAATCAGACACAGCTTCATTTGAATAAAGGGAGAAGTCAGTAAAACTCAGACAACAATCTTAAAACAAATCATCTTTTGGTTTTTTTTTCCTGGTACAAGGCATGTGCAGTCGATTGTGGAACTCACTACAATAAAATATCAAGAAGGCCAAACGGGGTTCAGGAAGAGGTTAAATTAATAGAGGTTAAACTCAGGGACTATGAAACATGATGGTATGACTTCTTAAGTCCATAAACTGCTGACTGCCAGAAGCCAGGAGGGTGTATTTGGGAAAGAATTGCTGTAAGCTTACTCTGGCTTTGTGTTCTTTCCCAAGGCAAGTGCTACTGATGGTCACTAGAGATATGATATGCATAAGAATGAGACATTGGGGCGTTTTTGTGGCTTGCTTTCCAACATCTCTGGCTGGCTGACTTCATTTACAGACATGATAGTTTGGTAACATTGCACTTAATGATCAAACTACATCCTATAATTTATTCTCTACTCCTCTCTTCATACATGAAGGCTCTCAGTAGCCTTGTCTGCCAGAGCTTCATCCAGGAATTTCTCAGTTACCTATTCAGTGTGGCTCCATCAATTTCATCAGAGCAATTGCTTTGTGAGATGCTGATCCCATTTCTGTTTCACCTCTTCTGTAGCATCTGTGCCATCTATACATTCACTTCAGTTTCACTTGCTGTTGCTTTAATCATCTTAGAAGTGTCTTGCATTTCTATTTATTGAAGTTATTTACTGTTGTTATCCTGGTATTTTAGCTGTTGCTTCCTTGATTGGGACCCATGCTTCTCTCCAGCTAACCTTTCTGATTGTCCACTTTGGGATCTAAATATTCCTGCCCTGGAATAATGGGTGGGGGGAATATCCTGCTTTTGTCATTGAAGGGATGGAAGTGTGGTGCTCTGGTTCATGTTTGTGAATTTGAAGGAAGTGATACTGTAAGCTGTTAGTTCTGTAAAGCTCCCTTGACAAGTGACAGACAACTGTATTTCACGTGGGCAAAATGCCTTTGAGATGTGGCTGTTCTGGAGTTTGCTTGTTCAAATCTGTAACTGCCAGCAGTGAATTCCAGATCAATGCCAATGTCCCATCAGTGGTGTGTGAGCCAGTGTAGTGAAGCTGCAGGGCCATGCAGATTTGTTGACCTCTGTGGTGTTGTGCTCAGAAAGCGTGTATTTTTTTTTTGCTTCTGTCACAGAGACTGGGAATGGGAACTTGGAAGTTTCCCACTGCAGTCAATAGGAAACCAGCAAGTACTTAGGAATGAGAATTGCTTTGCTTTCTGGGATTTGGCCCACTGCCTGTTTTTGTGGTTTGTGTCATAGTCCAGCTTTCACACTCCTCTGGGGGTGCAGAGGTGACAGCTTTCCTGTCTGGCCATGCACGTAAAAATACAGCTCACATACAGTGTAAGTGTATGCAACCCTAAGCAAGCCATCAAGGAGCAGAGGAAATGGTTGTGCCTTCCTAAGAAGGCTGTCCTGTTGTAAAATGCTGTTCTGATCAAAATGAAAGAACTGTAGATAAACACAGGACTTTTAAACTAGTGAGACAATCTTCCCCTTCAAAAGGACTGGGTAAAGTTTGGGGACAGGACAGATACCACAGTTATACTCTGTTTTCTATGACTAACTTTCTATCTTTGGGAGTTGTGGAGAGACCTTTGAAAGAGTGCAGCAGCTGCTGCAGCCACCTGAGCTGGCAGGCAGCCCCAAACAAGAAGCCTTGAGGTGCTGAATTCCTCTCATTCATTCAATGGATGGCTAATTCCAGCGGCGTTGATACAGCTTTAAAGGTGAACATTAACTGTTTCATTGGGCATCACGGCACCTAGAAAAATAGGAGAGTGTGTAATGAAGGTGAGTAGTGTTGTGTTGGGCACTCTTATAACAGCTCAGGGTGAGCTAAACATTGGCTTCTGAGTATCTGTGCAGCCCCATTCTGCTCAATTAAACATTAGCTATTGATGAGCAGCAGCAGCAAACAATGGAAAGTATGAAGTGAGTAAAAAAAAAAAAAGGGGGAAAGAGATCTTTGTCATAACATTTTATGTGTTTGCCTGTGGGCAGTCTCATGCTCACCAAATTCTCTTTTCATCCTTGGCAAGCGAAAAGGTTTTGTCTGCTCGCTGGATTTGGGGTTGTTACCTGTCTGGTCTGAAGGAGAGACAGCATGCACTTCCTACCTGGTAAACAGAATTTTGAAATAGGGATATGTCTGTGGTATTTTGTTATAGATATAATTTCTGGACTTCATTTTGGGTAAAACTTTAATTTGAGAGGGACAGTGCTGTTGCTGCGTAACCTGACTCGGGAGTAATTGGCGTTCACATTAAAAATGGCTTTGTGCTCATCTGAGTTAGAGAACAGGGAGAACATTTACATTAAGTTCATAAAAATAAACCATTAATGAAGTTAATGGAATAATAAAATTAATTCAAAAAATATTAATTAGTTAATAAAATCAAGTTTATTAAAATAAACTATTCTGAGAGGCTGAGATGCATCTAAAAATCTCCTTTCTCTGTATCAAACATGGCTTAATTCCTCTAATTACAGATTTTTGTTGATATTTTTTGAATTGCTGTTATGTTAAACAACTTCAGTGTCCTAATCTGAGGAAGAGACTGATAGCCTCAAAGTTCTTAAGTCTGGAATGAGGTCAAGTGATATGAAAGTAGAAGAGGAAAGTAGTAAAACTTTGCAAGACCTTCAGTGTAGTTACATTATCCATGAAGAAGAGCTCTTGGATTAACCCGTATGTCGGTTCTGCAGAAGCAAGGATAGATAGACATTGGAAACTGTCAACAATATGGGAATGTTAATTTGAATATTTATAATTAGTTATAGCAAAATCCTCTTAGGCTGTGTCCTCCCTCCCTCCTTTTACAAAAGCCTCTTGAAAGCAGATTCTCCTTGTCCAAATCTATCTGGACATTAATGACATGGTAGATTTTTGCCAAGAGGCCTGAAAGCTCAAATAGTAGATCTAGCCCAGAATACATCTGCTGGACAACATGATCTGTATTTCGGTCACTGGGCCTTTAACAGGCCTTCAGTTACGCCAAGGAGTTTGAGTCACTCCTGGGGGGTACCCACTGCCAAGCACTTGCCTTCTGGACTGTTCCAAAGGTTTTTCCATCCCATCCTAAGGGGTCTGTTAGTACAAGTTCTACCTTTTGGTTAGGAACTCAAACCCACAGTGAAATCAGGCTGTGCAGATTTCTTGTGCACATGTAAAACTATGTCAAGACCACTTTAAAATCTGCCTAGTTTCACACTCTGCCTTGAGTCATTCCTCTTCCCTGGGGCATCACATGTACTTTCCAAATAAAGGGGCCAAATCCCGTGAAACTTATTGGAAACATTTAAATTTTTGACCTGTTCTATGTTCCACTTTTCTTGTTTTTCTTAGACTTTCTACAATTGATAATTCCATTCAGTCTGTCCCATGTTCTTCTAATCAATTCCTGCCTAGATCTTTTTCCATTTGGCTGTTCTTGCAGACTTCTGATCTTGTTGCCACATTTTCATGACTTGTGTTATAAATTTTTTAAAGGGTGGCCAGTATTTCCCAAACTTTCCATATTCCAGTGTCTAACGCTGAGAGCTGCCCAACCGCATCAGCTGATGCAGTGTCTGCTACTGCCCTAACTGATCCTGCTGCCCTTGCCCAGCTAAATCTGTGCATCCCACCTCAGAGATGGCTGCACTCCAGGGCTGGGTGTAACAAGTCACATGTAAAACTACAATACCTGGAAAGCAGTTTGGGACAAAAAGGGCACATGAATGTGTCAGATATTAATGCCAGTGTTCCTGGAGGCCTCACTGTCCCCCAGTAAAACAGGTCCAGATATTGGCTTTGTTCCTCTGTGGCTGAATTCAGCCAAAAGCATTCCTATCCAACTTTTTAAGTGGCTTGAAAACACTGAAATGAATTGCTTTAAACACTAATAAGTAATTTCTATTACTGAGAAGGGTGTATTCACTGCCAGCATGGTACTGGTGCTGAAAGTGGATTACATTAGCCTTTTGTTTGAAATCAATTGAGTTTACAACTCCACTTCAAAGCCTTTAGAGTTTTAAAATAGAGCCAGCAGAAACTGTTTAACAAGTCAATGCTGCCCTGTGATTTTCATTGTTCTAGCTTTAGTTGTGAGAGGGAAAGACTTCATTTTCCTGTACTTTCACTTCACCCAGGGAGTGTGGGGCAGAACAATAAGCAGCCCATTCAGCTTTGCCTCACCCCTGTGTGCTGGGCTTTACCTAGGCACAGATGCCTCCCTTCACATCGCACTGCAATTCCTCCTGCACAGTTTCTGAGTGTGTTCTCGCTTTAAAGATTGATTTGTTATTAGATTGCACTGTCCTTTTGGACTGTTGCACTTTTCAAAACTTCAGTTATGATGAAGAATCCCTTAACAGGAATTTATGGGAGAGGGGAGCCATGTAGACTTCACACATTAACTTATTATTTCTTTTGTATAAAGGGCAGCACATTCTTTCAGTGACCCAGGGAAAACAAGAGCAGTGATTTAAAGCATGGATGATATCCTAACATTTTAAATTCATAGATTTTTCAGACATTGTGTATGTTCTCATGAATCTGACAAACCAGGAAGCCTTAATTTAAACATCAACTTCTTCTGAGGTGGGGGAAGCATTTTCCTTAAAGCGAGGGTTTCTCTTTAACCCTCACACAATGAAGAGGCTTCGGTCAATATAAATAGACAGAAGGGGAAGAGAGGGAGAGGGTGAGTACCATTGTTTCACCAAATGTTTGTCTTTGCTTTCTCATTTGTGTCTTAAGCAGTGAGAAAGCTTGAAGCAAGCGACAAGGTGCATTTTACCCTAGCGAAACAGTATATCAGTCTTGGCCTGCTTTTCAAACCTTCCTTGGTCTGTGTTGTTCCAGCTCAGGAGAAAAGCTTCCATATTTTTCAAGGCCCACTGACTTGGAAGAAGTTGATATGAAACACGAAGTCTGTGGAAATAAAAATCATAGCTGGTTTCTTTTTATCACTGAGTATAATTTGTAGTTTGAAGAGAAAGTGTAGGGACTGAGTTACGCCGTCTGTCAAAAATGTGACAGATAATGAAGAGCAACATGCACTGAAATTGAACCTGCGGTGTGTTGAGCATGAAGATTTTCCTGTGGCTCTACCACAGAAGGAACCCCAGACAGTTCTGGATCTCCCCCACCTCTTTTTCCCTGAGGACAGGAGAAAGAGGAGACACAGACTCATTACACTCTTACTGCTAAAAGACCTTTTAAATGCATTGAGACACTTGCCATGCATGAAGTCATATGGAAGACTGAGGTGCACAGGTGGCCTGTGTATAATTCCAGTAGGGTCTGAAGCAGAGTATTCCACAGGCTGAACATCTGTGCCCTCCTGGATCCTGATTCCTTTGGGGTAAATTAAGGCTGGTTTTGCACTTTCTTTCTTTGGTTAGAAATTACCTGCTTCACACTATCCTGAATGAAATACTTTAGCTATGACAAAGGTACTGTTATCTGAAACAGTTTTACCAGAAAAGTTCTCACTTACTCCACCCCATTAACATCCTGTCTTCTTCAGAGGAAGACAAAGAGACCTTAGTTGTTCTGTTCTTACACGTGGTTTCTCTGACACCTGACACAGACATGTAACAGCTCTGCCTTGCTGCCAGGAAGACAGAAGCAAATAGAAGCAAAGTTAGAGTGGTCTGGCAGCATGAAATGCTGAAGTTTTGAACAGCCCCATGGTATTTGCTGCTCAGGGCTTCCTTGTTCATATAGCAAATGCAAAATACTAGTGATAGTATGGCAAAAAATATGAGTGGTGGAGCCAAACAGACCTCCATGTGTGTGGAAGGGGTAGCTTATGGATAAAGCAGTGTCTCCCTTTGGAGCTATTGTTTCTATAAAGCTTGCATACAGATTTGTTTTATCAAAGTTTCACAGTACTAGCGAAGACAAGGGGTTTAAATATCGAGTGAGCAAAGGTGAACTTAGAATTTATACTCTGTTCTAGGGTGTGCAGAATTGATAATAAGACTGGAGATTTTGAGCAAAGGATACTTATTTTTGCTTTTTCTTGAAGACTTGTGCAAGGGAGCATGGAGTGCGGGGCAGGGATGTAATAAACCCAGGCCTTGTGCTTAGATCTTGGAAAAACATGCTAATATCACAAAATGGCTTTGAATGAACAATAACTGATGTTTACAGATAGTTTCTTCTGTTGGAGTACAATTTGCATCCTAACACAAGCTCTTTATTATAATCACTGGCTTCCCTGTGCTGGTACAGAAAACACATCAGTGCCTTATGCTGCCAAGCACTGTGGTTTTTCAGAAGGAAGAAAAAGGCTTAATGCTATTTGTTCAACCCAGCCAGAGATCTACTGTTTATAATCTGAAATATCATAAAATGTGTTTTCAATTACCTTGTGCATATTTTTAAAGAATTAAATTTCCATCAAAGGGTTTTGTGAGCTGTTTGATCTCACTGTGTCTAAAGAGGCCAATCTGACTGGAGATAGTTTTGTCTGAGCACATACAGCACAATTGTAACAAATGTGCCCTTTGAGTGTCTGTGACTTTAAGAGAAATCAGTCAGTTTATTACTGAGAGAAGAGGAGGGTGGGGGTCTAATTTCTAGTGTTAGCTGTGAAATAAGTACTTAAATATTGGATGTGCAAAGGGACTGTGGTTCTTTGTGTTATATGACTGACTTAAGCTTTTGTTTTCTTCTGTGTTAATCTGGATATAGTATTCCATTTTCCAGGCATCTTTAAGTGTGAGATACAGCTCTACCCTACTGTGAGAGCCTGGAAACAAAAAATGTAGCATTTCTGTTGCACTGAAAAAAGACTGCTTGTGATGCCATTGTGCTCAGCTCTGTATAAGCACACAGATCCTTTGCACTGAATAAAATACAGATAAAAAGAAGAGAAAGAGAAAAATTATATAGATTTATCTAGAAATAGTGTCAGCTATTCCATTTCCTACTAGTTGATAGTTCTGTCTGCTATACCAAGTTGTCTTTTCAGTGTCAGACTTTAAACAGTGTAATGATGGAATTCGGATTTCTGCTGCTCTTGTATGGAAACTGTGTTCCCTAAACTACAAAAGCAAGGTAGACTATTGGGAGCCCACGGTTTTGCTTTCTGTGCTGATACATCTTATCCAAAGAAACACCTGGAAAAATTAGCTTAGGTCTCAAGTGTTATAATTAGTCCAGTGGATTAGCATGCTCTTGTTGCTATTTTAACTTTGAACTGGCCTGGATATGTCTGTAGAATACTGTACTGCCCTGATGAGGCTTATGTGAGATGTAAGAACACCTTTCCTGGTCTGGTAAAGTAGCTGGTATGTCTCTTTTATCAAGGCAGCCATTTAGAAATAATTCACTCACTGCAGTCAAGCATGTGTCACCGTTTTTAATCTCCTTTTCCACTATCCTTTATTTCTGGGGAATCCTGACATGAAAGCAGAGGTTTTTTTACACATCTTGCTTCTTCCCATCTCTTACTGCTCACCTTAAATCCAGGTCTTGTTTGGGCTCCACTAAAGATTAAGTATCTCTTGATATTGCTTTTGCTATGTACCAATTTTTAGTCCTCTTAGAAAGCTGTATCTGTCTGCATTTAAGTAATTAATGAAAATACTTACTACACCAAGTTAAACTGAAATTAAGTTGAGAACACTTAATTATGTATGTGGGGTGGCTTTTTATTCACCTTGCTGGCATTGTAATTGTTCCTTAGGAAATGCTTGTGATATCACAAATAGATGTCAGGTACAAAATATGCAGTAGTAGGTAAAGTTTTGAAAAGACAAAGAGCCTTTCTATGCAGGTGTCATCCATACGGAGGAGGAAAGAGAAAGCCAGACACTCTGTGCAGCAGCGCAGTTGTATCTAAACAGAAAGGGGCCTGTTTTTCCAAGGTTTCCAGCTAGTGATAGTAGAGGCAGTAATGAGATACAGGACTGCTTTCCATCTTACTCTGCCAATTCAGCTCCAACAGAGATGCCAAATAAGTTTCCATTTAGGAGTTTTTCAGTAGAAAACAGCTTTAGCAAAATCCCTGCTCCTTTTTCCCAAAGAAATTGTCTTTCCCATTTTGTGATATTTGCTACCTGTCTGACTGTCAGCAGAATGAAGCAATGGAAGATTTGTATGAATGATGTGTGGAAAATCCCTAACTCATTCACTAGCTGTTTCTTAGTATTTCTGGAAGAGAAAACAGCGACATCTCTAGGGATGGTTTTTCTATCAGCTGTGCCTTCACTAATGGGATTAGCAGGCTAAATGCTCCAAATAAATCCATCACTGGCATCAGTTGCATCAGAGGTGATGTTCATCTCTTAATACATCAGTAAAAGCCCAGCATTTGTTTCCAAGTGTCACTGGAAATGGCTCAAATTCAATACTTACTTTTATCCACACTGTTTCAAATCAGCGTTTCGATACAACGCGCATAGACCCGTTATTGTCTCCTGACCTTTGTGTCTACTGAAACCTTACGGGAAATTCCCTCCTATCAGAACCCTAACTGCAGCACACCATGTTCTGATTCTAGGTGAGTGCTGGATTCCAAGAACTTGTTGACAGAATATGAGCCTCAGTGGGGCAGAGAATTGGGGTTTTTTCCCTTCTTTCTTTGTGTTTATATTTGATTTTTAACCAATAATGTAAGGAATGCATATGCGCTATTCTGGATCTTATTGCAAGACAGACTCATGTTTGGTAACAGTCACTTGTTAGATCATGTATACAGGAGTGGAATGTGGATGACATAAAATGGGATGTTACATCTGAGAAAGCAGCTTTTGGAAATGTTTTGGGGAAACATTTTGGGGAAATGGTTTGATAAACAACAAAATATGGCTTGGTTTTGTGATGCCGTAGGTAAGAGACCTGAGTAAGCCCTACTGGACATGTAGAGAAGTAAAAGAAAAGTCAAGGAGAAGAGAGGTGGGGATGTTACTTTTTTGAAACACAGTGGAGATAATGATACACTTAGCATATCCAATTCTGGTAGCTACAATTCACAGAGGCTGAAAGTGGAAAAGATTCAGGAAAGAGAGAAAAGAATGATGCATTGTCTGGAAAAATGCTGTGAAGACGGAGACTAAAGCTCAGTCATTTTAATGTTTCAAAAGGCTAAGAACATGAGTCTGATTATAATTGTACCTACCTGGACAGGAAGTTACTGATGGTAGAATTAGACCCAGAGGTTGGAATCTGAAGGAGAGTTTAATTTTCAGTAGAACTGAGATGCCAAAATGTTCAACAATCTTAAAAAGTAATAATATGCCTTTAGAGACATCTGAGGGTGACTGGAATGTATGACTAGGTGTGTTATGGAAAAATTGGGAGTATCCAGCCTTAGAACACAGGACAAGGATAAACCTTTAAGCTTTAATCCCACTTCTGCAATTTTTGAGAATGCACTTTGGTCAAAAATGTTGTAAGTGAGGACAAGTGTGTGTGTCTGCCCAGGACATGCTCAAGTGTGGTATTTGTGTAGAAGCAGCAAAAGAAGCTTAGGGACGTGTTAGTTTGTTGTGCAAAACAAAGAAACTTAAGAAAAACTCAAGTTTCATAGGGGTGATTTGGCTTATGTTGTCCACTGCAATGGTGACCTTTAAAAACAATCATAGTAATTTGACTGAAGAGAGCCACAAACAGCAGCTGAGTAGTATTACTGTAGGTGTGTCAAGCCACAGGAAGGATGTCTGTCTCCTGTCAGGGCTAGGGGAAAACTGGCAATCTTTTAAAATGCCTTACTTCTCAGCTCATACTCAAATTGAAACACAAAAGAAGAAAAAGCTGTCTTTATCCTCAGTCTGGCTGAGTCGTCAGCTACTGATAATGAAAACATGTATGGTATTGCACAAGGAGAATGACTAATTTTTTTTTGAGTAATTTGCAATCTTTTAAAGAGAGTTGCCACTGTATCAGTTACTGGTAAGCCTATATAACAGCTAATTATGAATGTGTAGATCTGAGTTTGAGATAAAAAGCTGAAAAGCAATCAGGTTTTATTAAGCAAAATTATCAAGAGTAACAGCCCAGTATTTCCACCACTGAGTGAAAAATTATCCTGTGCTAGTGCTTTTCATGTGAACACATTCTTTTTTTCAAGTAATCTCAAAAGATTAATGAGGCTGTTTATGCCAAAGTCAACAAATCACCCTGGCTGAAAGCTGTAAACATTATCTTATTTGTTTTGGTTGGAAAAGGCCTTGGTCTCACTCAGACCCATAGAAATTGAATAGTGTGGTGATTGGCACAGTGGAGAAGCATTTAGGCTAATAGATTGAAGTGACAAATACATGTGGAAGAAGGATGTGTTGGAGTTCTTGGATAATCTAGGGAAGAGATCACCTTAAATGGTGGCAAATTCTCTTCTATGTATGCTGTCAGTTTCTTCTCCTCACTCTTCTTGTGGACATTTTGTATGTCTGTTGGAAATATCCAGAGGCAAGGAGTAGTACAGCAAGCTTTCAAACTTTTTTGCTTTGCCTGTGTTCCCAAGGCTCAAGCATACAAGTAGTTACCCTCACTCAGTCCCGAATTAGGAGCTGGGTGCCCACGATTGTGCTAGATACATCTCAGGGTAAAAGGGAATATCTTTGTAGTTTTTCAAAATCTCATGGGGACTAGGAGGGGTTCAGGTTTGTTTCTTTACTAGCAGTGGCACATATTTTTTCCAGATTAAGTAACACCTCTGATTAATTAAAATCCCAATTAAAGGGACGTTCACTATATTTTATGTGATTGGACTTTCCTTCCCTGCCTGCTCCCCCTCCAAATATCCCTTTGGTGCAATAAAAAAGAACATAGGCTCCCTTTAAGAGACTAAATTAAAGGAACTATACCTCTTCAGAAAACTGATGCAAGTCACTGTAATCTTTCCATTTCCCTCTCATGAATGTCTGCTTCTCAAGTGGATTTAGAAATCCCCAAAGAATTTTAGATAAACAAGATTATATTATGTATTCAATGAAAGGAGAAGCAATGAACTATTATGAGCATTAAATATAAAAAATATGAAAATTCTAGACTAGAAGTTTTTGCAAATTAGAGTCAGCAGCTTTTAAACTGCTGGAATGTCTGATTTTCTTTTTCTTCCTTTTATGACTAAAAATGGAATCTGGTGTAGCCTTCTTCTGGTTAAAGATATGTCAGTGATGGCATTTTCAGTTATTGTATTTTCCACTGTTCATGGGTGTCTGGACCTCTTAATTGCATCTATATAAAAGTCTTGAAGGCAGTAGCCCCATTCCTGTAAATTTGTTAATTTACAATTTGGTACAATTTGGATCTTGAGTCCTTTAAAGGGCTGTGAATTAAGCTTATGATGAGTCTCCATTTTCCCTGCTATTGGGTGATGTCATTGCAGGCATCAAGAAAGAATATGAATAGAGATGGAGCAGCCAAAATTCACAAGACCAGAAGATGTTAATTTTTTTTTCTTTGATTAGAGGTTCATTTCAGAGAAGTAACTTCATTTTTCCAGCATTTAAAGACATTAGGTTTTTATGTAGTTTTTTTTCCCCAAGTTTTGGCACTAGTGAGAGGTCAGGAGCTGACAAAAACTGGTCATAAGCAGGTATTGCTTAATCTGTTTTCTCTTCTTGTTCATGCTGCAACAATTTCATTGCAGAGCCATTCTCTTGATCCACGTACAATAAAATGCAGATATTTTGATCCTCCATTAGCCGTAAAATCCTGATTTCTTTGTGGTTTCACGTGTCTGGTTTGCATTGCAGTGATAAATATGCATATTCAACAAGAAACAAAATAGCAATTGTACTGAGTAAAGGCAAGTCAAGATAGCTCCTGGTATTCAGAAGAACCTCAGTAGTTCAAGTTACATATTGCCTTTTCTGTCCCTACTGAATGTGCCAAGAACAGGCAATATCGGACCTGCAAAGGAGGTGCTTTGGTGCTGGGCTGTCAACAGTGCCTTAATTGGGTCGTTTAGTGTATGGGTTTTCCCTCTTATTTTCATCTTTATTCCTGAGATGTGGGGGTTTAGAGGGATAAACAGAAGTGTTTGTCACTTCCTGGTTGTCTCTTGTGCGCGGTGCCTCATTAAGAGAGGAAGCTGGTTAGAGGTGTAGTCTGGTACCGACAGTGACACCTCCAGCTTAACCGCAGCAAGCTGCCATCACTGCCTGTTGCCAGAAGACTCTGAGAGTTCAATAAAGAAAATACACCACTTTCCAGAATGTTAATGCAGTACCCTTATTAGCATAAAGTTCACCTGGCTGGTTTTTGATGTCATTTTTTTCTTTTGGTATCCTTTCCCAGTGAATGAGATTTATCATGTACTTACTCTGTAGCAGCCGATATGCAGCCCTAACTAGGGTCTCTAATGGAATCAATACAGTTTAGAAAATTGGCTTGAGCCTGAAAGTTAAACCATTTGTTAGGATGGAAAATTAATACTCCAAAGCTGATTTTGATTGTTTTCCTTTAAAATCGTGGAAGCCATTCTTATGTGCCACTTTTCCTTATTGATTTGTGCTAGTAACCTCTGTGAAATAAATTTTTATATATATATATATATATATAAAAAAAAATATATATAATACTGGCTCTAATACTCATGACTTGAATGCTCTGCACTTGACTCAGCTCAAGAGAAGCCTTGGACTATGCCTTGGATAATTCTCTTCTCAATGGGATTAGAATGAAAAATCACACTACAGAAAGCAGATGATTGTAGAAGATGCCCTAATAGAAAAACTGCTTGTTGTGAGAAGAGTTTACAGCTGTAAATCTACCCCTCATTTTAAATTTCTTACTCATATTCCCTTACAGAAAGGTTTGGTCTTTTAAGCACATTAGTCTCTGATACTACATATGTAGTAGTACAAACAAATTGTCTGTTTTCTTTATAGATGAGCAAGTTTGTCTCCAAAGTATTCTGAAAACACTAGAATCTTTTTCTGGTTAAATAATTTTTGATTGTTGAGTCTCTGGTGTAATGGTAAGCATATGGCCAAAATTATGATTTCCTTTGTTGCTAGAAAACATGCTTCCTTCTTAAACATAAGTAGTAAAGTGACCAGTGAGAGCAAAAAATGAAACAGGAAGAGACAAAAGGTAAACCCAAACACAGGATTCTGTGAGCAATTTGGGTTGGAGAGTTCAAGTTAACCGATGTCTTTCTGCCAGAGGCATTGTAGAGGGTGTATTTTTCCTAATGCTTTAACTAACAACAGATTTGCCTGATTATTTATTATATTTATTTGTAAACAATGCAAACCAGTGTCACCCTGTGGATGAACTGAGTAACTTGAAGCAGATGTCTCACTTAGCCATGTTTATGTGCCTAGATTTCATTGGATGTCTGTTCCTGAATCTTAAACCTGTCAGCAGTGCCCCACTCTGTGTTGCAGTGGTGTTTCTCATGCCCTGTAAGTTTAGAACCAATCACTGCCATTAAAACATTTACTTTCCTCGAAATTTGCTTAACTCAAATGCAAAAGTATAGCACTTCTATTCAGGTGCCAGTAATATTACATCCAAAGACTTCACAGGACCATGTTTCTTCTGACTGAAAGTTGTACTAAGATTTTTTTTATCCTTGTTCCATGATTATTGCTTCATTTGGATTTCAACCTAGGTCTGCACTTTCTATTACTTATGTAAGTAGACCCAGTAAATTAATAAAGAGCTTTATGTATGTGCAAGACTACAAATCTTGCAACAAAGTCCTTAAGGAAAGGGACTGACATGGACTAGGGCTAGGAATTAGGGACAAATAGCTGGTATTTTGAAACTGCTGTGTTTTATATGGTTTGCACTTATCTGTTTCATGTATTTAACATGAACGATACAAATCTCTCACTGATTCATTTTTTCTTCCAAGATGTAAAATCATTTTAAAAAATCATTCAGCAGTTTATAGCTAAAAGTCGACTTAGACATCTCCAAAGAATGAGGAAAGAAATAACTTTGTAACAGCACAGATAGCTTGAAAAGGCTAGAAAACTGTAAGTAGACATTTATCTGTTTTTCATCATTCACCTTTTTTTACCTGAAGCTACATGTCTTTGTGAGGAGCTTGTTTTTAGTTTATTCTGAACACTGAAAACTTTTACCTTTTTGGAACAGTAAGGACGTCTACTAGTTATTTAAGTGATGTGTAAGGTTTTTTGCCTGTAACAGATCATTTAGGGCTCTGGTGATTTGAATCTCCCCTGCAAAAGACACAGCAACTCTGTGTAAGAGGGGTTAAAACATAAGCAGCACTTCATTCTAAAGAAAGTAGTAGTTAAAATACACATAGCATGGGGAAATTTGGCAAAAAAAAAGCCCACAAAAATCCTTTTCTACTCTCTGGGAGATTTATAAGGTACCACAGGACCTTCCCAAAGTAAATTTAAACTATTCTAAAAATGCAGCAAAATATCAGGAAAGTTATCACTAACACTTTTTTAAACTTAGGTCAGGAAGACAAAGAACTTAAACATTTAAGAACAACAAAATCCAAATCCTCTGGTCCTTGAAAACAATTTCTACTTTAAAAACAAAACAAGCATGTTTGGGGAGGAGCATTTCATCAAATGCTCTTCCAACAATGTCCAGTTACTGTAAGAATACTTTCCACTTTCCTGGATGGATGTGTTGCACAGAACAATGAAAAACTGTTACTGACGAAGTTTGCCAAAAAGTGTGATCAATATTCTGTTCAATCAGGAGAACATTCCCATTCATTTCAGTAGAACTTGAATGGGAAGTATTAACCTTATCTTAAGTTGAGGCAGGTTGAAGACGAAAGCTAAATATGAACTTGTTCATTCCATGTCAAGTTTTGACCACTTGTTTTAAACTTGCAGCCCTTGTGAATATCGGGTCTGTTCTTTCACAGAGCTAAGGCCTGGCATATAATAAGAAAAAATCATATATTGGCCTTCAGCTGTCTTGCTACAAGAATGTGGAGAACAATTCAGGCCCTCATAATTTGAGGACTTGCTTTCATGATTAGTTTGATTCAGAAGTGCAACCATGTTGAATTGTCCTGTGTGAAAGAACTTTTTGATAAAAAGTTGCTCTGAATATTGTTTTGGTTTTTTTCTTTTTAAACAGCTAATATTTCTAGTTCAGTTCATTATTGTTTCTGGATAATGCAAAATAGGTGTGCTGGATCTGGGAAGGCTTTTTAAAACGGCTTAAACCAAGATTTTATCTCCTGTGGCAGTTGCTGTTGCTAAAATAAACACTTGCTTATTCCATAGACCTGTCTCTGGTGTCTTTAAAGACTTATCTGATAATTTTCAGTCACTACAATTGTGTTTTGGTGCTCGTCTGTCATCTCTTCAAAGTCATGCTGAGAGACACCAGCCATCACTAGCAGTGCTTTATATAGAAAGTTTCTGTCATGGTTTAATGGGACATGGTTTAAGAGAAAATTATCTCAGGCAAAATCAGGGCAGTATCTAAGCTTACAAAGCAAAAGGGTAGAAGTGCAATTGGCAACTTTTCATAGCAGCATCTTGAAGATTTGTGGTTGATGCATGACAATCCAGTGTGGCTTTAGTTCCTGTCTCCCTTCAGTGTGAGAAGAGATAGCCCTGCTGCTCTCCTGGCATCTGTTTGGGTCCTGTGCTGCCCCGAGGCAGTGGAATATTGCTGAGTGTTGATACTTCCATTATTCCCTTCTTGCTTCCAAGTCTCTTTGATCATTGGATCCACATGGTTGATTGCAAGTGGAATTAATATCACTTTAAGCCTCCAGGCTTGTTCAATTTAGCATGTCTCGTCCTTCATATGTATTCAATATTAAAGCCTCCTATTGAACTGAAAACAAACACAGTGCATTTGTCTGCTTAATTCATTTTATGAGCTTCTAAGATTCTCTGCTGCCATGTCCCAGATAACATACATTAAAAAAAAAAATCTAGGAGAAGGCTAGCTTCACTTCTATGTGGCTTTGTGTGGCACAGCAGCAAAGCAGCCACTTGCTGAAATGGACCGGTAGTTTTTCAGCTGAAACTATTATTGTGACTACAGCAGCAAGAATCTGCAGCTTTACCCATTCAGGCTCAGCATGGATCTGTTTTATCCTGCTTCTGCTTGATGTGGCTTTGCATTAAGCTTGGGTTTCAAATTCAGAGAAAAGCCAATAGTGGAAGGGAAAACTTGCTGTGATTAGGGATGGCAATGGTAACTGAAATGTTTGTCAACTTCAGGAAACTGGCCTAAGTTTTAGACTTACAAGAAACTATTTCAAATTAGGCAATTGTGTTCTTTATTTGAGTTATATTCTAAGGATTTCAAATTGTAATATCAAAAACCTGTAAAGGTTTGCTAACTTCTCATTTTCTTCCAGATCTCTCTTCATGCATAGTGCCATTAAATCGAGATAGTGTCTGTCTTTTCTAGCACAGGAGCAACTACCTCTTTGTAGTAAGTGGTTAATAATTGCTTTGGATATCTCATAGACATAGATAACTGTGCTGGGAAAAGTTGTTGTCGTCTGTTAAACCAACAAACCAATTCTTATTTGGAATTATTTTTGGAATTATTTGGTTATTTTTTCTTGCTGTTATTCCCCATCAGAAACTTAAAAATAGAAAATAGGGCAGTAGTGAGTCTTTTTGGTAGCTGTCCTGAGTGGAATTGTCCTTTTTTTTCTGTGACTTCTCAAAAGTGATGTTTTTTTCCTGTATGTTCATGAGTTTGTGTGTGTTAAAAATACTGATGCTTTGCTGGACATACTTTGTGACATCATCTTTAGAATCCTAGGAAAGCTGTTCTCTTTGTCACTTGTGGAGTGAATCTTTCAGATGTTTGCTGCAGAAAGACACATAAGCAAAAATGCTGGGAATCAAGTTCAGAAATCTGGAAGTTTGGGTTCCCAATCCTCACTTCAAATTACTAAGTTTTGTGTAGAATTTGCCTGGGTTGCTCTGTTTAAAAGTTATCAATTAAAGCAATACAAAGATGCTTTGAAATATCTCCAGTATTTGAAAGCAGGAGCATCTATTTGATCTAAAGTAGAAAACGCTCACCACCTGCCTCTGGTTTCAGATATCCGAGTCATTCCAAATATGAGGCTGTTGCCTCAGAGGCAGAAATTGTCCATTGTCCTGTACCTCACCAGGCAGATTCCTGGAGGCTGCTTTTTCCTGTCAGATAAGAAATAGAATAAATACTACAGGGTCATGGTGATTGCAGATCTCACAGAACTGTTGTCCTATAGTTCAAGATTAATGGGTTTACACTGAGCTGCCAAAACTTTTACAGAAAGATGTGCTACCAGATCCCTGGCTGGTGTAAGCTGGCTCACTTCTGTGGCCCTGTGAAAATAGGCTGATTTAAACCAACTTAAATGCTAGGTCCATACCTTAAAACATTCCTTTCTGTTATGGAAACATAATAGTAATCTTAAAAGCATTATTGTTTGCTCAAAGATGGGACTCCATGATCTTGGAGGTCTTTTCAAACCTAAATGATTCTGTATTGTTGGAGAAGGGATCCATGGCCACTGGAAAAACTAGCCAAGTGGTTGTGCTTATAGGAAAAGTAGGAACAGTATTTGAGGAATAGGGGAAATCTTCCTGTGTTGTGACCTGTGATGTTACATAGTAGGAATTCCCCTACAGACCTCTGACTTGCTATGCAAACAGGCCTTTGTGCTTTTACTGCCACCTTAGCTTCCTGTGCTATGCATCCTGGAGGTACCTCCTGAGGGTTTAGAATTTGCTGATACTTGTCAAAATAGTGCTGTGTTGATTTGGAGTTGTTTAGTGATACATGTGACTAGTCTATATTTTCACACAGTCTTATTTTTATTAATTCTCTTATATTTATTCCTCTGACTTCACAGCTTCCTCAGAAATGATACCCAGTGTTAAAAAAACCCCACCTCGTTCTAATGCCTTTACATGTAATTTAGTCCTCTTTTATTTTTTTTCTTTGAAACAACCAGGTGTTTAAGTATTTTATTTCTCTTAATTAGTGTTTGTACTCAAAAGTTTTTCAACAATAAGTTATTTTGCACGTAGTTTTGGGGACATCTTTTAAATCTGAAGCCTAAACATTCCATGATCAGCAGACTTAGATATGTATCACGAGATGTAAATATTCCAGGAATTTCCTCAGCAAGACCAATGAACTTTCTGATTGTGTACCTTTGCAGTTTTAAATGAAATTATTTCTGCTCCCTGTTTACAGGCTCTGGATATAAATTGTCTATATAATTGTCTTTTTTTGGAAAAACACTGTTTTAATTATCTCCATGAGAAACCAAAATTTTCTTCTGTAACAGGCCAAACACCTTGTGCTAGAATTGTGTCCATGCTGTATCTGAAAGTACACTGGAAAAAGCAGTTTTCCATCCTTCTCTCTTACCTTCTCAGTACATTGAGATTTTTTTTTCTAAAAGAGGATCTTATGTGCTTTGCAGAACTTTCATTTTAAGTTGATACTTTCTGTGACAATTTCATGGGGTAACCTTCTGGCTGTTCCTGGTATAAAATGATACAGGTTTTATTGATATTTTCTCAATCCCCCTCTTCAAGATTTATAAAATTCTTTGATATTTTTGATCTCATCAATACTAATCAAAGATCACTTTTCCCATTTCTTTTATTTCCAAATTAATTAAGGACTTCTTGTTCATGGACACTGAGAACTCAGCCATACTGCTACATTTTAAATTGATAAATGAATCTCTGAGGCACATCTGGTTTGGAGCTTCTCTGCAGAGTTTAAAAGGGTACCCAGTTCTAAACTGGTTTTCAGAGCCTGTAGAGCTCTGTATGGAGCACACAGAAGTCTCCTGGCAAGTGCTTGTAAATGAAGAGCTTGCCTTGGACCTGGTTCCCTTTTCAGATCTCACTGGAGGCATTGGAAGTCTCTCTACTGACTTCAGCAAAATTGAAGTGAGACAACACTATTCTGCCTGTTGCTCACCTCCACTGTACTGCTCGTGGAATAAAATGTACAGCCAGGAACAAAACACGGAAACTGGCCAGGTTCTGCCCTTTGTCCTCATGGCTGAAATTAGTTGTCAGAATAAATTTAACAGGGAGAGGTCAAATTTTAATCTCAAGGCTTAATTAATATGCTCGTCTGCTGAGAAGTGTAACTGTCTCAGTGTTGAAGTGGGACCTAATTTAAGGGGAGTAGAGGGATGATTTTCTTAATTTGTCATTAAAGAAGGAATCTCTGAAAGGAGCTACACGCAAAAGGAACTGGAAAAAAAGGATGGAGAAAATACAATCAATTTTTGTATATGCAAGAAGTATAGCACAGAGGTAACGGGATGTGCGGTGTCGGCAGCATTTGAAGAACTAGCTTTTTCCATATGGGTTTTTTAAAATCTTCTTTAATGCTTTATCTTAAAAAAAAGTGAAGAATGCATTTCTCTGTTTCTAATATCAACGTTGCACATTTTTATTCACATCTGTGTAAACACTTGGATAATTGGCGTCCTTCTGACATGCTCACTTTCAGTATTGGCACGCAGAGCAGTTGTTGGGATCGCATATAAAGGAGAATTGCCCTAAACTGGCAAGTAGAAAGATTGAGTGAGGCACTTGGGTGGGGAGAAAAATAAAACACTTTGCAAACAGCAAAGCTTGAGAAATGGGGAGGAGGGAGTTGTGATGAATGACTCTTCAACAACCAAGTTTGTGGATGAAAGTCAGTCAAAAGAGGTTTGTATGAACCTCACTCCTTCTTGGATCATTTGTTTGTTCTTATATTGGGGAGAGGAGGGGAAATAAAAAAAAATGTCCTAAAGTTTCTTTAGTTAAAACTGTGGAATTAAAAATTTGAGCTATCATGACTCTGAACCATACTGCCGGTATATCTGAATATTGGTTGATCTTTGGCAGCCTTCATCATATTTTCTTTCTTATTTTCTCTCTGCCTGTGTGACCATAATCCCCCCTGGCAACTTTTTGTGTTCTCTGAGTTGTCTCTTTCATCTCCTGTTGATTTCTTTTTCCTTCTTAGTCTCTTCTTTTCTTTGTTTTTAATCTTAATTGTTCCTTTTATTCTCTGTTCTGTTCTTTCTAGGGATTATCTCTGCCTGGCAGTGTATTCACCTCCTACCTCTCACTGCCTATGAGGAGAGCTGGGCCAGTTATTGTTAGAGAAGTTGATGTGACTTATGGGATCAAGTCTCTGTAGAACATCTTCCCAAAAGCATCACAGTGTTATGACTGGCTGAATTGGGGCCTTTTAGAAAGGGATAGGAAAACATGGTGGGCTTGAGGGAAAGATTTCATTATTCCTACCAATTTTTCCCTGATGATAGAGTAAATGTTGATATGCTTGTTGAATAGATATAGTGTGTAAAGAGGGGCTAAGGGTTGGATGGGGTCCAAATTTCATGAGAAGAGCCATCTTAATGAAGCTCCAAGCAGAAGAAAAAAAACAGGTCCTTGTCTCCCAGCTGGAAGCAGGCCAGTTAGGACAGACCTGGATTTCAGACAGTCCAACCATTCTTCTGTCCATACAAGCCCCACCGAAATGTGAATAGGCTCCATACCATTGATTCACATTTGAATCTTCTTTTATAGGCACTTTTAAGCTGCGAGCTTCAAGAACATACATTGTGTGCTTTTGTAGAACATAGCTGAAGAAATGTGATGTGATCCAAGTAACTTACTGTAATTCTCTACTTTACAAATCCAGTAAAAAGTATGTAAAAGAACTTTCACATGCAGTGTGGTGTTTGAATGTAACAGGGCAGTTGGTGTTTGAAAATGGAAATGTCTTTAAAGGCATTAATATCTATGCCTGCATGTCCTACTCTCTGCAGTCTCAAATGAAAGCTGAGTTCACTTGTTCTCAGAAATGGACATTTGGTTGAGATTTGCAAACTGATGCTTAAGTAAGATTAAACCAGATTCCTTCTGTCTCACTGCTTCTCACTAAGCTCTGGAAGGTTAGTGATTTATATATTGATATTGTCATTTTCATAGGCTGATTTTTTTTCACCGTATAGCAGTTGTTTCTTTTCAGATTTATAGTGTTCTCTACAGAGTAAGAGTTGTCTTGCTGGCCCATATCCAGCATGTGAAAGTCCTATATTGTAGTTCGAATTTAACATCAATTGTTAGATGAATCACAGAGTCATGGGCTTGGAAGGGACTTTAGAAGGCCATCCAGTTTCTCCCATATCCAAGGCTTAATCAACTGTACGTGTCAGTCCTGACAGACATTTGTATGACTGCCAGCACTGAAGACTCCACAGACTCCTGGAGCAATCTCTTCCAGGAGTGCTTCAATTCCTAATTATTAAACTTTTTCCCATGTCTGAATTGTCCATGGTACAATTAAAAGCTTACGACTTCATATCTTATTTCCCGTGTACATTGAGAATAAATTTGTCTTCATTTTCTTTGCAGCAAGTTTTTAATTGTTTGAATATAATTACCACATTAACTTCACCTAGCGGGGCCCTTATGGGGAATTATTCAGCTTAAGAATTTGTAAAAATGCTGCCACTTTTGTTTAATTGAAGTCCCAGGTGGTTTAGGCTTGAAATGCAGCAGGTAGCACTGGATGTGAAACCTTACTACCTGTGAGAAGAGCAGACAGATGGCTTCGGTGTTAGGAGCTGGTCTTTTTTGGTTACATCATTATTAAAATCTGGACAGTAGAGGTAAAGTAGAAGAGAAATCCCCAGCTTGAAGGACGCATGTAGGGGTTCACGTTTCATCATCTGAAGAATGCTTAAACTTCTTGATCTCTGTTACAACTTTCTTGGAATGGCGCTCTTATAGGTTTCACTTCCATCAATCTATGGACAGGAATAGGAAGAAAGTCACAAGAACATGTCCTGTGTCAGATGGGAAATGTGGGTGTTGTGGACCAGCCATTCTGTCTGATACATTGCATTATACTGAAATTTTGAGAGCTGTTATCCCTGTAGAAAAAATTAGGAACTGTCATTGTATAGCCCCATCTCACACGCAGGTTGTAACTTTTTGTGTAAGGTGGTGTTTCTCTGTGTTTTACAGTGCCAAATACGTTGTTAAGGATTGATGTATACCCAATGATTGTTGGAGTATGCTGGTTTGCATGCATGAAAAAAACTTCTGTTTCCAGAAAAAATAAACTTGCCGGAGAGCTTAGAGATTGGGTTTTCTGCTGACAGTTAATGGGACTTCATAGAATAGAAGGCAGCTCAGAATTTGGCCTTGTGCTGAGTATCTCAGCATGGAGGACCAGTGGCTCTTTCAAAAGAAGAATTAATTCCTTTAGTATTAAGTATTTGCAATATAATTTGAAACTTAGTGGTGTTTATCCATGGCCCTGTCTATCTCTGGCTGAAGTCAACAGGTTTCTTTCCAATGTTACCCCAGGGTTCACACACCTCAGCCAGTAGAGTACATGTGTTCATTTTCCCGAATGGTTTAGAACTTGGCAGACTTGGGCCTGTCTTTGTTTTTTTGAGTTCTGGATATATTTGAAACTAAAGCACAAAGCAAAATTTAGAGGCTAAGAATTCTGTGGTTTATGAACCACTAATCTTCCATGACTCACCTTTCATGCAATTTTATGGCCCTACTGGCTTGGAAATAGGCAACAGCAGTTGGCCACCTGCAGCATCAGCATCAAGGAAAGTTAATGTGGTAACTCTTTGAAATGTGGAACCTAAAAAAAACCCAAACCAACAGAAATTTCACTGCAATATGCTGATTTAGCATAACCTTCTACCACTGCTAAGACATCGTAACAATAGGACTTTTTTGGTAAAACTTTTTATTTGAATCAAAGGGTAGGCAGACCTCTCAAAACTTGTCCCATGCTAATGTGCACCAGAATAAAACTTGTTAGCTCTGCTAGAAGCCTTGCTGAAACGTACGCCTAGCTAGAAGGAAGTACCGTACCAAATCAACAGGAAATGAGACTTTTCTTTCTTTTTAGAAGTCGAATTCTTTTTATCTAGTCCTTGGTTCTTTGAGATCTTGTTTTTACATTTTCTTTTACTATCTCCCAGCTTTGTAATCCTAGACTAAATAACTGAAGCACTGAATCATTCTTCTTCCTCAATACTGAGAGAGTCAATATATATAAATTACTTCTAAGGGGCTTGAGTGGAAGGGATTGTTTAAATGCTAGCAAAGCAGTATTGCTGGGCTTGTGTATATTGAGTATTAAGGTCTGAAGCCAGAGCTGTAGTTGCAGATTTGTCTTGTGTACTTGAAGCTTCATGCTTTTATCAGCTTTTACTGACAATCTTCATATCCCCTGGCAATGAAAATTATTCTAAAATTGCAAGTTGCATTTCAAGATGGTTTCAAAAGCCCTTCTTCCAAATGTTATGTGCAAGTCCTCTTAAATACATTCTCATCTGGGGTTCCCAGCTGATGCTCAGGTATTCTGTGGTGTTCAGTCACTGGTGACACATAGAGGTGAGTTGTGGAGAAACACTGGAAATTCCACCTGCTGTCAGAAGATGACCTGAAACAAATATCTTCCTAGTGGTTTCTCTGCTGCTTACATCAGCGTATGTCCTGAAAGGCAGCGCACTACTGGGAAAATTGCTTTCCTTCTTGCAAAAACAGGTTACTAGTCTAGGTCCTGCTGTTCAATGATCAAGGTCATATCTATACCCTGAAGTGTCCCTGAATTTTGGATGGTCTTTGTCCCATGCGTGTTTCTATCATAAACACCAACTTGTACCAGTTATTCTGTACTTGTCAAGCACAAGATACATGACACAAATTAAACCGAAAGATTTATTGGTAAGATGAGCCCTGGTGCAATCTCTCTTCAGATACTCTATGTGCATGCTCTGCATATCCTGAAAATCCTTCTTTAAGGACTATCAAAGGTGTTACTAGAAGTTTGATCCTTTATGAGACCAGCTGCCAATGATGAAACTCAGACTGAGATTTTTTGACCAAACCTTCTATAGACAAAGTGTTTGGATTTTGGTATATATTGAATACTAGAAATGATCCTTTAAAGGAAAACCAGTAGAATTTTATTGGCAGTGACCTGCTGCTTAGTACACTGAAAACCTTTCTGTAGATCTTGCCTTTTTCTTTTTTTTTTCTTTTTTTTCTCTTTTTAAATGTTGCTTATAAACTAGAATTGTAGGAGGTTTTGAAGTCAGATTGAATTACTTTTCCCAGTGTGCTTCTATAGGAAGCCCCTTTGGAATCGGCAAGAACAAGCCCAACTTGCATCCCGTTTGCCATCTGGGTTTCCCTCTGGCTTCAATTTGCTGCTATAAAACAGTTCTTAGGTATGGATGCTGTACTGAACCTGCCCAATGCATGTCACATTTAGTTACTCATATTTCTTCTAAGATAACAACTGCAAAGAAGCTGTTTCTTGTGGTCTCTCCTGATTTACTGCTTCTTAATCTGATGTTTCAAATTAAACCTGAGTCTTCAAATGTCATTGCATTCTTTTAAGACATGTTCAGCTGCTTTGTAGTGGGTGTGTTCTTTCTTGCAGTTTAATGCTCAGTGGTTATGGAATAATTGAATAATGGAGCATGTCTGTTTATAATCATGATTCTATGTTATCAAAGGTACACATTTATTTCTCACTTTTCTTTATATTTCTGCACCCTTCCTTGTACCTGAAATACCCTTTGCAGCTGCTTTAATTTATCAATAAACCTTTGAGGTGCAATTGTTCAAGGGCACACATCAGGGCTCATGTTAGACAGTCCATTGCAGCCACATGAACTACTGAGTATAAGTGAAGTTAGATATTTGTACAGATCCAGTGGGCCTGGTATCTTTACTTAGTACCCTAAATAGCACTGATAAATTGAGGACAATTAGAGGACATTTACAACTATTTGTAATTGGAAAAAGTCATCCTTGCTAATGAATTTTTCCTAGGCAGAACAGACACATATGGAGGGCATGATTTTCCTTTAAAAGAATATGGGTGATTTTTCATTTTGTGTGTTTTCTTATAACATTTATATAAATAAAGGTTTCGACTGCCATCCTTGTCCTTTAATGACCCTGGCTTTAAATAAATGTAGGTCACTTGGCATCATCTTGAGATATTCTTTTACATAAGATCAGGATGAAATTCATTGCCCATCTATGTCATTGTACCATGGAAACCATTTCAGTTTGAAGTCCATGCTGCATTAGTTATGCAAATATAATAAAAGCAAAAAGTTTATTGATATAGACAAATAGATTATCTTCTTACATCTTTCTCCACTAAGAATAATTAAGTTCTGTGTCACGCAAGCTGTATTATATTTTTTAGTCTCCTTTAGAGATTTATCATCTGAATATTAGTTATGAAGTTTGTTCTGAGTCACACCAGATTAGCCTCTTCTACCTACAGATACTTCTACAGTAGCCACTGTTGTGATTTGCATATTCAACAAAAACTAATCAATTGAGCATCACAGAAGCCTTGGAAAAGTAAATAGAAATAGTTGTCCTTCTTGCAAGGATACACAAGACATGCAATAAAGGAAATCTGCCACAGAACACCTCTTATCTCTAACACTGTAGGCCAAACTCCTAGAAGATATCATACATTGCTACATAAAAAAAAAATGGCCTCACTTCATTTCAGAAAGCTCCTTCTATATTTCATAGCTCAAACCCTATCAGAATCTCACATGCAGCTACATGAGAGCTTGACAGTATTTCAGTCTGAAGCATCCTGGACAACTTTATTGTTTCAGAGTGGAACATAGGAGCTGCAACAGTATTTTGTTAAAATGAGACCTGGAACAGTTTGAACCTGTTCTTTCCTTTTTCTGTGTACAGGCAAGATTTATGCTAATGCAAAGCCTCATGGTTGTGTGCTGAATGTGAAATTCAAGGCACTGAAATTATGGGATTTGAAAAACTTGCTTCCGGGAAAATCTGTGATGTGATTGTCACAAATCAAATTGTGACTTAGTTTGGAGTTTTTTGCTGTCACTTTACTGAGCCTAAGCTTTAGCACAAATTGCAAGTTGATCTGCAATTCCCATTTTGTGTGGGTCAGTTATGCAAAAGCTTATTGTGGGAACATATCCCAGGATTTTATACACATTTGCCAAAACTTTAGCTTGCAAAACTTTTGGATCATGGAGTTGTGCATGAAGATTTGGCATCTGATCCTGTTCCTACTGTGATGTCTAATAGTAGCTATCAAATTTTACTGGGAAAAGGATAGGGCATTTAGGAGTCTGGGTTGAAAATGCCTCAAAAAATTTTTTTTTACAAACTGACTTTTCTAGAAACCACATTTGTAGAGAACAAGAAACATATTGATTAGGCAACAGAGGAAGGAACCCCAGTCAAGTCAGGATTGATAGGAAATCTCTCTTGCTCCTATGGTGTCAGGACACATTTAGGTTCTGCTTGACCACAGCACTTAGAAAGACCTACAAACAGCAGAGCACAGGCAAAACGAGATCTGAACATCACAAAAAGCATGAATTGTGGACAGTATCCTATTATTCCCTCAGAAAAGAAGAAGATTTATTTCACTCACATTAATATCATTGCCACTTCAAATTAGTCCTACTTGTGGCATCATAATCTTGCTCCTATTCCTTCAGCAGAGACCAATACCTGTCACAGTTACTGTGTCTGAAGGAGAAGCTGCCCAGGCAGCATGGCCAAGATTGGTGGCATTAAAAGTCCCTTGCTTCTTGTTCCAGCTTCCAGCCTCTTCCCCTCTGCTAAACAACACACGAATTTATCACCTTTGTTGATCCTTTATGGTTTTTTGTTCTTCCTACATGCTGTTTCTTGAGTATCAGTAACTGACAGAAGGCAGGACACTTCCTTGTGTGGTCTTGTAGGGCAAGACTGAAAAGACAGTCACAAGTCATATGGCTGCAAAAATTCATGTCTGTAGTTCAGGGGAGAACGTGTTAAGTTATAGATTTGTACAGAAATATGGTAACCACATGTTAGTCCTTGTGCACGTTACTCCTGTGGTAAAGAAAGAAGCTGTAAGAAAGGAAATAAAATGTCTGAGAAGGGGAAATTCAAGCAGGTTTAGAATAGAAAAAAACTTCATTTAAATAGTGAAAATTTTGAAGCATAATAGATAGCATTTAGTCCCTGGCAAAAGTCTGAGTTCAGTGATCTGTGCAAGGGAATAAACTGTACCCAATGTTTTAAAATACGCGCTTTTGAAAAAAACACCCCCCAACTGATTTATAAAAAAAGAAAGGTATAATGAGATCCAGCTTCCTGTAAGTTTATGGTAATCTTGTGCCTTTTGCTAGTTGTTCTATTTATGTGGTCCTTTACTGTAGCCTGGCTCCCACCTTCTAATACAGTTATCCTTACAGCGCTTCTTTGTGGTAAGGAAGTACAATAATCCCCACTTTACAAATGGGGAGCCATGGCAAAAGAGAGGCTTAGTGACTCGCCTGAGGTCATGCAGGCAGCCTATTATGGAGCAGGGAATTCAACCAGGACTCCCAAACAGCAGACAAATGCTCCAACCCCAGGGCTGTCTGTCCTGTAGCTCGTATTTTTAAAGCGCTCAAAAGGTTGTATCCAGATTTCAGAGATGGTTCAGGGGTTATTGAATCCAGTCTGACTAAAATAACAGAATAGCTGGACCAAGTGAAAATGTGCTGCTTAGTGTAGAGTTGCAATATCAGTAAGTCAAATAAAGGTTTTTCCACTGGCAGCTCTGGTTTCCTCTCACTTGCCTGAGCTTGCTCTCTCATATACACACACACATGCACTCTCTGCAACTCATTTTTCTCCTGCCTCGGAGGAAGGACTTGGTGAAAGGAAATTGGTATAATTAAATGGTTATGTAGGAAGCTGATGGTAAGTATTTACTTTTATAAAACAAGTGGAGGAGAAAAAAACGTATGAGATAGATTTCTTAGCGTTTGCTTTTTTGGGTTTATTTTTGGGAGCAGAGTATTGAGTGACAGAGATTTGTTCCCAGTAGAAAATGCTTGAAACACATTAGTCTGCTTTGGTATTAGAAAGATTAGAGGCCACACTGTGAGAATTTGTAAGGATTTATGTGCTTTTTAGAGAGGATTAAGAATAAAAAAAAAAAAATCCAGATTAGAAATGCTGTCTAACCACATCACTACTCTACAGGCCAACATTTGCATGGTGGTTTTCTTTTATGTTTAATACCACAATGTTTGTATTGCAACTTCAGTTACAGTTGGTTTTGTTTAAAGACTGTAGTCTAGGTGTGCACAGCATGTGAGATTAAATGTTAGGAGTTCATGTAGCATCCTTGAAATCTTATTCAGCAGCAAGCTTGAAATACCTAAGAAAAATATTTTAGGAATATTCTTATTCTATAGAGTTGCTTAAATAAAAGAAAAAAAATCAGGTGTGTTTCATAGCTTTTAAGTGTGTGCTTTCTTCCTGTCTATCAAATTGTAAGCTTGAACAAGATTTGTTCTCTGGAACATTATTTCTTTAAAATATTTGGACATGGCAGTTCCCTGGTAACACCAGACTGCACAACATGGAATTAGTTATTTGTTTAGGAACAGAATTGTTAAACATCCTCTAAGCTGTAAAAGGATACTTCCTAATTATTTACTAGAAGCATCCATAGTTAATTAAAGTCAGACTGCTAAATGTGGATGATTAGAGGCTTATGTTGCTAGAAAATTACTTGTGCTGATTTGAGCTAATATTTAATTTGAAAATTCAATCCTTTTTAGACACTTTATTTAGAAAAAGCACAAATCTTTGCAAGATGTTCTTATGGAAAAGACTAGCTATTTCTTTATGCTTTACAGTCTCACTATGTTACACATAAATTTGTTGATAGTTTTTGCAATACAAATGTAACCTGACCAGTAACGGTGGCTTAATTGTTCAAGATTTCTTTTTTTTTCCCTTCTACTTCCTCCTACACTGTTTCTTTCTTTCTTCTTTATTTTTTTTTTTATTTAATTTTGTGTAGAGCTTGGAGCTGGACTTTAGCCACAGGACTGTTTGTCCAATGCATACCTGAGCCCAGTGATGCTTGGAGGATGAGTGAATGTTGAATATAGTGTATTTTCCAGCCATGTGCCAGCGGCTGTTTCAGGTACTTGAGGAATTTGGTCTTGCACCATACCTAGGTTTCTGTGGGTTTCCACGTCACAGTCACCCTGTGACAGCAGTGCATTGTACCTAAGTACAGATAGTTGAGCATTTTGTCCCTACAGAAGTGCTGTGAGCATCTGCAGTACATATAATTTTCTCTCTTGCTCTTTCCAGCCATTGCAATGGCACTGACCAAAGTGGAGTGCTCTTTGCATGGGTGAACATCATTGGAATTGGATTCTGGATGTTGGCTGCTGGGATTAGTTTTGTTTTCAATTTTACTATGCTTACAACATTATTTTTAAAACAACATTTAGGTGGCATATGCTTTCTCTGATGTTGTTTTGGTCTCGTAAACACTCTGCAAAGTCAATACAGATGTGTGGGGAAGGAGATGTTTTGTTACTGGCCTCTTATGGTTTGTATTGCTGCTTCACTGCAATGTAGCTTGTCTTGCATTATAGTGCCTCCTGACAAGAGAAGGTTTTCATACCATCTGCATTATACCTGGCACATTATTGTCACTACTGGTGATGTGAAAATTTTATTGCAGGTTTGTAGTGGTGGACTGATTTGTTAGTTAAGAGTTTCAAAGCTAGTGAGACATTGCAAATACTGGCATTTATAGGCTGTGGAAAGGTGTATCTTAGCAGGCGAGAAGGACATGTGGGAAGAAGTACTGAAGATAGATTATTTGAAAAGTTTGGTCTTCATCTGTAAAGAAAAATAAATTTTAGAAATGTGCTGGCAAATATGGACTCAGTGTGCAGCAGTTTACAGCTGTGTAGTTGATTGAAAGTCCAGTGGGGTAAATTGTGGTTTTAGCTGAGTGGAGAACTGAATTTGGAGTCTTGTCCTTAATGAAAGAACAATTAATTGAACAAATAATTCTTTCTCTTTTTCAGGGAAATTGTTGTTTATTGCAGTGACTATGACTGTGAGAGACTTTCATTGTTTGTCCCTTCAGGTACTAAGTACATTTGTTAGAAGAGAAGCAAGGCTTTGATTTCATCTTGTGTCTTCGGAAACGCAATCAGTTTCTTTCTTATTTAAATGATACTGTGATTTCATATAATTCTTTAAAGTACAAAGACAATTTTTTTTTCCTGTGTGTGTTTTAAAGAGGTGCTTATACTGGGAAGGGACATTTAGGCTGTGCTCTCAAGTGACTGGTGCCAATACAGACATAGACTGCAAGTTTACCTTGTGGAGATGATGGTAGAATTTCTCAGTTTGAAGCTTTACATCATGGTTAAGGAAATAATCTTTTTTCCATTTCTGTGTTGGTCTCAGCAGTTCGAATGCTAGAAACCCTAGCGGATTTTCTTGGGTTTTTGATGTCAATTTACAGAAATGCTAACAGAGCACTGTGCCAGAAGAAATCTGAAGTTCACATAATCTGCGTTCTTATGAATGAGGAAGGAGATTCCAAGCATTATTTGAAAATCTGTGTGCATAATTTATCTGATATCTTGGAAGGGTTTGCTTTCTAAACTATAGTTCCTGACAAGTGCATACTGCGAAGCAGAAAGCTCTGTGGCTCCCACGCCTTAGAACAAAACACCTTCTGGAGGTGCCTCCTTCTCTCTGCTGGCTGTGAGGGAGAAAAAACTCAGATGAAATATGTAACTTTTAGACTAATACCTTCTGTGAGAGGAGCTGCCCTCTTAAACTGTTTTGGATAAATGTAGAGAAGGTGTTTCTGTTAGTTTATGGAGTATGTCAGGTGTGTTCTATGGAAAACGACATTCTCAGGTTCTGGGTTCTCAGCTGCATGCATGTGACATTGGAGTGTAAGTCCTGTTTGGAAACGAATGAGTTTTCTGTTCCCCTGTTCCCTAGATAACTGCAGCCTGTTCTAGAAAAAGTACCCTTCATACAGTCAGGAATAGTGTGGCCTTAGTTTAATTGATATGTCTCTTGTTCAAATTGAAGTTTCGCTGTTTACTCAAATATTGCTTATTGCAACTTCCATCAGAATCAGATGAACAAATGTGTAGTCTATCACGTGGTGTATATGGTAGAGGATTAAGTCTGGAAGCCCAGTGTTTTTCATTGGTTTAACATGACCTGTTAGTGGGTCAAGCCATTTCTCAGGTTTTTTCTTTGTTAAACTTGTCTATTAAATAGGCAATTTACTGTGGGGCTTCTAATTTACATAGACAATTCAAGGAATTAGTACTGGGGTCAGCTACTACTTTTTTTCCTGAAAACCATGAAATTTTACTTTTAAAAAATACAGTAATTTTTGCTTTTTCTTGGGAACTATGAACTGTTCAGCAGAAGAATTTCTTCTGAAGCAGATATCAGCAAATAGGTCTCAAAAATGCCATTCTTGTAGCATTATGAAATTTGGTTTCCATACTATTTTACTAGTCTATGTGCTGTAAGAAGGGTTTGCAGTAAAGAATGAATTTCTGCAAAAGTATTTGTTCTGTACTAGTGGTACTTTGCAGGGAGATATCCAGATATTTCTTAAGATCTTGAAAGCTTGGTATGAAAAATCAGATTTTCCACATTCCGGCTTGCAACTTAAATCCAGTGCAAACAGAGGTCTCTTTATTTCATAAGTACTTGTTTAATGCTGGCTCACTTTTGAGACTTATTGATTTTGTTGTATTCCAGGCCAGGAAAATCAAAGTCATGTTATGAAAATATCCTCCTGAAATAAGTTATTACCTTTTAATGCAGTTGTAAAGGATGACTTTTTGGTTAAGGCTCTGGCCTGGCACTTGAGAGTTCAAACTGAGTTCACCTCAGGATGGTGACCTTGACCACACCTGTGGGCCCGGGCACCATTCCTGAGTCTCAGTTCCCCTCCCAGAAAGTAGCACCTGTCACCTTAGGCTGAAGATCCTGCTGTGTGTACAAGTACAGCGCACATACAGACCCCCTGCCCCTGGTCTGATTCTTAGCTGGTTCTGTCATAAAAGTAATTAAACATCATAACTTCTATATTACCACTTGTTTCTCTTTTGCAGTCCACGTCATGGGGGATGTGAAACTGGTGACATCTACTCAAGTCTCCAAAACCTCCCTGACACTCAGCCCCCCTGTCCCCGCTGAAGCACCAGCATTTACTCTTCCTCCGCGGAATATCCGAGTGCAACTGGGAGCCACCGCGAGATTTGAGGGGAAGGTAAGAAACAAACAATGGAGGGCTTCTCCACTGGGTTTTGCCCCTTCCTGAAGCTGACCAGGGGGCTGCAAAGGTAATGAAGTTTCCTCTACAACACAGGACCTTTACTCAAGAAGAATACACCAGTGTTTACCCTCCTGGGGAGGCAGGAGCATTACAGGTCTGTTTCTGTGTAGAGGAGAGTGTTGCAAAACCTGAGCATTGCAAAGTGTAACCTCGTTGAGCATGCCAGGAGCTGAGGTTATTATCAGTGAGAAACTGCTTCAAGGGCTGTCTCTAGTCAGCATGTTCCCCTACTGTAGTTCTACATATTCTCCTGCTACACATTCACATCCCTGCATCCCAAATATCTGCCTGTTCATGAAGCTTCATGTGTGACACAGATCTAACCCTGCTGCAGCATGTCCTTGCTAGCAGTCAAGGTAGGAATTTGCAATGAGTGTTGGGATAGTTCTGTATCTGCACCACCTGCCATACATGTTCTGAACTTGAAAGGAAAAAGAGCATTTTCAGAGGAAAGATTGATTTGTTCAGGAAAACTTGTTAACTTGAAGGGTTTAAAAGGGTGTGTAGTGGGGTGTGCATCCCCGATTCTCCCCTTTTCTCATATTGAATTGTGCTTCCTGGCATCCATATTTCTTTCATGTGTCAGTCCTGGTACGTACTCATCCTTGTTTTAGCTATCTTCCTTTATCCTCCCTTAACCCAGTTTTTTTCCTGGAGCTGTTAGCTTTCCCTCCCAGTCCTTTCAGCTTCCTTTGGTTCCTGTCACGCTCTGATTGCACGCTGACAGCTGCACCATCAAACTGACCGCACTTTTAATCTTTGAAGTGGTGGGACTCGTCTGACAGAGGCAGGAAACTGCAACTCTACTGTAACAAAAGCAAGGGCTAGAAGGAATTTGGGAAATTCATAACTTCTGAAACTCTAACTTAAACACAGGGCTGGTAGAGGGCATCTGATATTTATCTTATTTGTTTATGTAAGAGCCAGCCAGGAACTGGGATTTTTCAACAGGAACTGTGTAGGAAAACAGGTTTTGGAGTATATTAATTTTGAAGTGTTAAAGAAAAACTCAGAAGTAAGTCTTAGATTTGACTTTTTGAAGAAAACTTTGCATTTTTCATAGAAAGCAAATTTCAATGGAAGTGTTTAAACCGAAGAACAGTTTTTTCCCAAACCTTCAAAAATTTTTTTTTAAAAATTGCTTACTTTTAGGTGATTTTAAGGCACCAGTCAGAAACCCTTTCTGGGTATGACATTGTCCAGTCCCAATGACATTCCTGTTCTTACTCTTTGTATCTTTTTTTCTCTTCCCCTCATTATTTCACCTTGTTGCAAACACAGTAGGAAAATGGCAGCGTGTTTCTACTTTCTTCGTATGACACCTGTGTACAATGCTGTTCTAATCCCAACTGGTTCTTCCAGACTACACTGCAATAACAGTTCAGTGAAATCAAAGTTGAAGCATGTACTAAGTTTCGGTTTTATAGTTCTCATGTTTCCTAATTAAAAGCTCAAGTGGGATATTTCCAGTTTTTATTGCACTCTGCAGAGTTTTTATTATTAAGTCAAATGGAAACAATTGTAAAATATAATGACCTACAAGCTAGAGTGCCATCACTGCATTGCATTTTTTTTTATATCTGGTTTTAAAGTGTTAACTTTCCAGGGATACCTATCCCCTTTTTAAAGCCCCTTTGAAGACCGGAAGGGTAAAGTCTGAGGGGCTTTTTTGGTAGCTTGGAAAAAATACACAAATTCAATACTAATTAAACTGTCAAGTTTAATTTCCTTGAAAGAACAAAACTTTGATTGAAGTCCTGGATGAGACTTACTTGATGAAAAATCTAAGTATCTCTTCTGGCAGTTGGGTATATGAGCGTGGCCAAAACCTTTAATTTTCCATCCTTGAAATGGGGGTGACAGCATCAGCATTTTGTTTGTGCTCTTACTGTAGTAACATGGGCAAAGTGAGGGGAAACACAAGGGCCCAGCTTGAAAGGTACTGTTGCTGAACAGCTGCAGCAGCCTGCAGAGCTGTTATCATCTGGCTCCATCTTCAGCTGGGTAATACAATGTTGCTTCTTCCTCCACTTTAATGTTGCAGAGGTTCAGAAGGACCGTTGACCTGTTCAGAAAAAACAGGTTCAGAAGGACAATCTTAACAAAAACAATTTATTAAGATTTAGTAATAGAAGCTACTCAACATACTTAGGTTTTTCTATCCTGGAAAATAGGCTACAGATGTTATGATTTGTTGTGGCAGTATAAATATTAAACCAGACTCAGGCTAAAGAAAAATAAAAAGTTTTTTAAATGGCTAGACAGGAGCTTTTCTTCAAAGAGTTTCTTTGCAGTGGAATTGATCTTATCAGAAAGAACAAACATTTTTAGAATCCAAGACAGGATATAAATCTGATATTGTGATGATCCTGTATTCTCATTAAGTGAACAAGGAAAAGAGGGCCCCAGAATTAAACTTCTTGGTATTCTTTCCAGCGGCATTATTAGACAAGTTGTCTGAAATGACGATTCAAGATCAAAGAGAGTGCAGAAATTGAGAAATAGCCCATAAATGTAGGAAATTTGAGGTGGAAAGAAACTAGTGCTTCCTTTAATGGGATTTTTTTATTTTCCTGTTCCTTCAACTATCACCCTGATTTTCTTACTCAAATCTCAGGAAGTTTATTTATATCTGACTGAAGATCTCAATTTTCTCATGTCACCTCAGCATAGAAAGTTAAATCATCATCTTTCAAGAGTTTGAGCATGATTTTGGCTTGGAGCACGGAGTGGAAACACTTAGTAAGGCAAAGGCAAGGTTACCTTCACTAGATTCCCCCAAATATCTGCTGGATGGACATCTCAGTTGTTCATCAAGAAATTGCTGAGGTGATTTTTAGGAAAGCCATTCCAGATAATTGTGGAATTGTGTTGTATGTTCTCAACTTGTTAGGACTCAACTGATGTGCTGTTCTTCAGCTGCACATCTTGTGTGAGGTGAACAGCTCAAGGCAGTAATCTTGTGCCTTGTGTTACGGCATTTTAGCTCATCTGTCAGAACCTTTAAGACACTCTTGGAAAAGGAGAGCAAGCCAAAATGTTACCAGGCTTTGTTTTAAGCTACTTCTTTCTCTATTGTATTGAACTCAGGATGTTAAACTGTGCATTTGATTGCAGAAGCACTTAACCAGCCTCGCTTGCACATGTATAATTTTTGAGGGTAATATTGATGGCCATTAATTTTATGAGCTTAAAAAAATACTTGTGCTACAGCCCTGCTTGAGAGGAGTAGCCAAATGTTCTACAGACCACAAACCTGTTGCCTATGGGTCAGGAAAGAATTTTCCTCCTTGGATAAAGCATTGCACAGTTGGCAACAGTGCAGTATGGGTGGATTTCCTGCTTCATGTGAGCCATCATTCGTGGTCCATTGCCAGAACCAAGATATCAAACTACTAAATCTAGTCTGGTATTCTAATCCCAGGGAGCTAGATTTCATGTAGCTCATGGTCTGAGTCAGTGTTGGGGTACTAAATTCAGTTTGGTGCCCCATTGAGTAGTTACTGTTCTGCCCTTCCCCTTCCACCACCCTCCAGGTAATGGAGCTGGATGGTAAATTTTAAGGCAAGCCGGGTCAATGTCAAATCCTGCCCCTTTTAATGTGCTTTCTGGTTGTCCTTCTACCACCCTGCTGTTGCATCTGTTCGAATCAGTTAAGTCCAACGATGTGCATCAATTTGAGTTGCTTTTGCTGCTGGTGGTTGTGCAGGTACTGTTTGGAACAACATGCCTGAGAAAATGAACTGGGATCAGGCAGTGAGAAACAAGAGGCAATGGGAAGATCAGCAATGATTCTGCCATCTGTTCTTGGATAGAGAGGAGACCCATTTATGCAGTGTGTTAAGAGGTAAAGAATAGGGAAGCATTGCAAGAACGAAGACTGTGTTAAAGGGAAACACTCCCACAGCATTTATAAATTCTTTCAACTACCGGCTAAAGGAAAAACTAATTTTTAACCTGTTTGTTTTACTATGGCATGTCTTACACGCATAGCACGAGCTGTGCATGGCAAAACCTTTGATATCTTCCCTTAGATTGGACTCAAGGCAGTAGTGTGTGTGCCATTTCCAACCCTCAGTCAGCAGGCACTCCAGAAGTATGCCTTAATTACACCACAAGCCTGGATTTTAGATGCAGGGTCTGAGAGAAGCCCATGTAATGACAGAGGATGATGACATGGCACAACATCCTTTGCTGTTGGCATGAGATGTTTGCTGTTACAAAATGTACTGGGCAGCTAATTGCATGAAGCTGCCAGTGGCTTTGGATCTGTGCTTTCTGGAGGGCGGCCTGTTCTGAGCCATATAAGGAAGAAACTTAGGAAAGACCCATGTTTTCATGGGAGACAGTTGTCTGATGGAAGTGAGTGCTGTGAGAGGACTTGTGCTGACCTGTGATACTCCCAGAAACCTGATATGAAACACTAAGGCATGTTTTGAGGGGGAAAGAATTGAAAAAGTTCTCGACTTGACTGTAGGTTTTATTTGATCTTCCTTTCCACATACCACTGGAACATTCTTGGTGAAAATGTGGTGCATTGAGAAGTTACTGAGACATTTTGTGTCAGACAGATATTGAGGTACAGACAGCTGAAATAAAAATAAAGAAACCCCACAAACACAAGAATAAACGCAAAGGGTGGCTGTGAACAGCTTATTGAACACTGTTTTCTCTTTGGATATTCTACTGCTGTGTCTTCTTCCTTGGTGTAATTGACCTCCCATGGTATTCACTTACTGCATACACGTTCTCATGAGTAGTGCATGCATCATTTTATTTGGGTTTATTTTACTGTATAACCCTATACTGGCATACAGAAACAGTGTCAGCTTTACACAAGGCCAAAGTGGAAGTGGCTGCTCTGCTGGGAAGTGGTTAAGGTGGGATTCAGTCAAAAGTTCTTCCCTACACAGTGTCATCTACACCCAGAATTATTCAAACACACTTCCTTTCATCAACTGACACAAACACCCATGTGTTGACACCCATTTTTCCTGCCTTGCAAATGTTACGTCCTTTAGAAAAAACTGTAGATGTTCAAGTTGCTGCTCAAGAAATTTATAGGTTTCAGACAGGACTGGTGGCCCGTGAGCTCCACTTCTGTGTCTCATAAATTCCTTTCATACTTGTCTCCCTGTCACCTGTGGCCATCATAATTATACTTGGGATTTTCCTGGAAGAAGTATTTAAGCATTCCTTGTGTAGTCTGTGTGCAGAGCATGTGATGATGCTTGAAAATGCTGGACTTAATACACTGTCCCCTGCAACTGATCTGTGCATGCGCTGAGGCAACAGCCAATATTTCTGGATGTTTGGCAGCAAAGTTTGGTCAGACCTTTTGCAGAGTTTTTTTTCAATCTGCCAGATGTTCAGAAATCCTAGACAATGCTGAATATCCTCAAATTTCACCCAGACAAAATTTCTGTGCAGGAAAGAGGCCATGACTGGGGAACACTGAACATACATATCCCTGTTCTGAGTTGTCTTTTCTCAGGGTTGGTTTTATTCTTTTGTGTAATTGAGCCTGTGTTCAGTAACCCGCCCACCTCCAAACTGTGGAAGAAATGTGCTATTTGATCCTATCACATTTTTTGTTCTGTTTGCTTTCTGTCTCCTTTGCCACCTAATTGCTTGTCTACAACCAGCTGGGGACAGGAGTTCTGCTCCATGCAGTGCCAGAAGGATTGGCTCCCTATTTTTGGTTGTTGTGGTAGGAACTGCTGTAATTAAAGGAATATCAAAAACAACCTAATAACTGTGATGGTAATAATAATAATAGAAGTTTTTAAAAACACTACAGCTAATGTACATATGGAATTAAAGAGAATCTTGTATTATTTTGTGTAGTATCTACCCAAACCAGCTTTGTTTTAGCTGAAGCCAGACCACATATTTGCGCTCCTCTTGGTCACCACTTTCTTTCTTTACTTTTTCTTTAATGTGTTTCTAAATATTTTGGATTTTGAGGTGGAAGCAATTAAAATCACATGACAAAGCTGACAGTAAAAATCTCTGTTTAATTACATCTACCTGCCCCCAGTTTGCTTTGGGGGAACCAACAAACTGTTTACTCTGACATGTTTATTGTAGGTATCTTTTTTGTGATCACCTACTAGTGTAAGGTATTGTTTCAAAGCATGGCTTTGTGTCAGCTAAAGAGGAAAAGAGTGTCTATTTGAGAATTTATACATAGGGATGTCCCTAGGGTTGATTTTGAGAAAATTTACTTCATTAGCAGGGATTGTTGGACTTGCTATTTTCCTATAGTCACTAAGCAGAAATCAGAAAAAAAAATCCTAAATTATGTATTGACAGATTTGCTGAGGAAAAGGAGAAATAAAATATTCATATTGTGGTGTAAAAGAGGTTCAGTCTTTTACAAAAATAATGATGGACTAAATGCCATGACTAATCATAAAGTCCACTGTTTAGGGTTGATAATATACAAGTATCTGAAATAGGAATAGAAGAAAATCTAACTATTTCCAAAGAGAAAAACAGCTAATCAGCATATCCTAAATAGCTGAACAAAGATATGCCCAGAGATTGAATCCGTGTAGGTCAGAGTAGAACCAGTCGTTATAATTTTTCTTGGGTTTTCTGTCCCATGATAGTTAATCATGAATCTCTCAAATTTCAACAATGTCTTACTATGTACTTCAGTTCTGCTTTTAATTTGAAAAACATCATCATCTTTTCCAGACTAGTCTCCCTTGCTCCTCTGGGTCAGTGCATAAGTCTTTGTTGTGGTTGATTCCACTAGCAATAAAACTCATCATGTAGCATTGTGCTTTCTTATTTAAATAAACGCTCTTAGTAGTACATGAAATATGACTGCAGCTTAGCATTATGAAGTTTTAAACTTGATTTTTTGGGGAATTGCGCATTTGACTCTTATTACAGTCATATTAGGTTTAAAAGTTTAAAAAGATCTCATAACTGTAACAGAACTGAGAGTAGTTGACTTTCTTTACTTTGTGCTGCAATAGCCTATAGTGGTGTGACAGGTATGAAAAGGGGGGAAAATTATTTTGGTTGATTTTTTTTTTCTTCCAGAAATATGTCTCTACCTGGAAGGCTTTATATTTTGGTTTTCTAGCTCACCCTAAAGGTAGGTTGGAGTGCTTATCATCAGATGTGCATTTGGCTAACTAGTTATATATTTGCTTTCTGCCATAATAAACAATTTTTGAACTTCAAGCCCATTGCATCTGGCTGAACAAACCAGAAAGGTCAGGGAACTGTTCAGTGCCATATGTAGCAATGAGAACCCCACATAAAATAGCAAAGTATGCTTTTGACTGTCTGTAAAAATGTCCTTGAGAATTTGCACCAAATGACGCCAGGTCACACTTTTTGATATGATTCTGCTTTGCCCCTGTGGGAAAAGAGAGTAGTCATTAATAGACAGCAAGCCTGATGCATTCAGAATCTTTGCAGAAGGCCACATGTGGAGAGGGTTTATAATCGAAACACATCATTACTCATTGTGGTTTTGCTCAGCCCACGCTCACTCTAGCACCTAGACTCCAAAACTAAAAATTTCTTCTTTTGACATGTTACTTGGCTCTGTTCGCTCATGGATATAGTATGAAGTTTGGAAACCTACTGGGCAAAAACAGACAACATAATATTTGTCCATGTAAAATTTGGACTCCCCAGTATCTGTGCATGCTGAACAGAAAATTACATTGCTGTGAATTCAACCCATTCATGAGAGAGAGAAACCGTCTGTCTGACAGGGAGCAGCAAGGGCTGGCTGCTCCCCAAAGGAGCACGAGCCAGGAGCCGAAGGGGAGCCATGCACAGCTGTGCCATCACCAGCTGGCCACAGTCCTGCAGGCTCTGCTCCCAGCAGGCACTGCCATGTGCTGTAACAGGGCCCTCTGATATGCCCAGACAAGGCAAACAATGAACCAGGGTCAGGATCCCAAGAGAGGATACAGTCAGGAGCAAAAGTAGGCAAGCCCAGATTGTTCTTCTATAGGTTTCCAGTTCAGTTTTTAATGTTCAGTCTGTAAGACATTATCTTGTTGCTAGAGGTTACTGGATCTCCAGCAGGGGCCTGAAACAGCATCCATTTTTCTGCCTAAGCTTTCAGAGTTCACTGTTTAGTGTCTGGGGACAAACCTGCCTTCATCATGATTCTTAAGCCAAAAGAAATCCCAGTTCATAATTCAGCATCCCATGCGAATACACATCTCTGTGTTCTTCTCTTATGTTGGGGAAATAAGCTTTGGAAGAGGAGAGATGTTGATGTGTTGGGCTAGTGCTTGCTGAGGGAGACACTGCTACTCCTGTTGCTGTCAGAGGTTACACGTCACAGCTCTGCACTGGTTGGAGCCAGAAAATCAAGGCATTCCACTGACTGGTCATCCCTGGGGTGACTAGTCCAGTTCAAGGGCTTTGAATTACCTTCCTAAATATGTTGACTTTATTCTTCTGGGGAACCTAACAACCAGGCTATAGGTTAGGAATTAGATCATGTTTGATTCACGAGTTAGTAACCTGGCCTCCAGGCTAGCCATCCCACATTAAGAATATGTTGCAGTGATATTCTAGAGATGATCTAAGCTCTTACACCTTTCTTTTTCAGAGGAGTTTTAGGAATAGACAGAGTGCAAACCTGGAAATTTTCCTGTTAAAAAAATAAAATTCTGTGCTTTCTGGTGGTGAAGATAGCTTTATTCTCTGTAAGTCACTGCATTGTTGTAAACCTGTAGCCAGACAGAACAAAGCAATCTTTGTCTTCTGAAAATGCCGTGGCTTAAACTGGTACAAATTCAAAGTCAGCTTTGCACTGTTTTTATTGCTTAGATGGAGACCTTTATAAATCATGTGAAGAATGAGGCAAAATGGAAAAATAATTGATTTTATCTTTTTCTGAATTTTCCCTGCTTTTCTGCATCTTTTAAAAAATACTGTTGTAAATGTTACTCTGCGGAGCATACTATTTATTATAAATACAGCTGAGCTTACTAAAATACTAATTAATACTCTTACTGCATTCTAAGTGCAACTTTTCATTTAAAGATGACAACAATCTGAACATGGAGCCCAAAGAATACGGAGACGCAAAGACTGACAAATTAAATAATTCTGCTCATGGTTATTTGCCTTTTGGCAATGGCATACTGAGCTTACTTCATCCACCTCTGTGCTCTCTTGACTCACGTTGAATGAGAATGGTAATTTTTCTCCAGCTGCATAGCAGAGTCAAATCATAACTGTGTAGCTTGAGAGTCTGCCATTCCTTCAGTATTTCCCATAATAGACAAGCAAACCTCTATTTGTGGTGCATGCATTATTTAAATTGGTTTTACAAAGCTTAGAATATTAATGGAACGTACATTGTTTTGTAAAAGGTTTCTAAAAGCACCTGCACACACGTGGTAGTATGAAATCTAACATGTATCTGAAACCTAACTCATTTATATCACACTCCCATACTGGCAAACAGTGAATAAAGAATTTTTCTGTTCTGTGAACTCTCTGGAACAAGAGTTCAATATACTTAAGCTTGATTATTTTGTCTATATAAATTGTGGTGTTCCTTTATAAAAGAATAACTCAGCAGTTTGTCTCTGCAGGGAGGCAAATACAAATATTTCAAAACAAAGTTATGCTCAAAGCCAAGGCACTGGAAGAAAAATTATAATAAAATCTTAGAAATACAGATTAAAGAACTATGGCAAATGTTATTGATTTCTGCTCATTTCATGGTACCACTTAAACAGCCTAATTCCACTGGGATCCTAGTGTTTGTCTGCAGTATTTAACACATACACAGGCCAGAGTAGAGCTGGATCCTTCCCTGGTGGCCTTTATAGCTAAAACAACAGAGAAAATAATCATTGTTACCCCTTTGACATTTATGTGGGGTACCAAGGCATGGCGAGATTTATTGTCTTGTGCAAGATGACACAGAAATACAGAGATACATGCATGGATTCAGAGCTGAAGGTCTGTCTTCCAGAGGTTCAGTTCCCTTCTGGTATCTTAGACATGAACCTATCCTTTGGGAAATAAAAAACTTCTGATTTTGGAAGAGGAAGTTAAGATGTGCAATAGGTGCAAATATCACAGCTATCTGAGCGCCTGCTGTTGGATTAAGAGCATCCCTTTCACAATACCAGAACTGGGTCTTCAGAGCCTTGACTCAAAGCTGGTTTGTTGGAGTATGCAAATGAACAGAAGGTTTGTCTGCCTGGGAGACTATTGCACACCCCTAGTTTTAATGGGAAACACAATGTTGGGTTTGTTCAGACCTCTCAGTAGAAATGCCAGCAACTGCAGTTAAGTGGAGCTCTATTGAAAGCATACGCAGAGTAAGCACTTCTCCCTCAACCTAAACAGCTACTTTGGAGTGCATGTGTGTGTTTCTCTTACTGAGATCACAGCAATTTTAGTTTTGAGAGAAAGCATCAGAAAGAAGAGGTGAGCCCACAAACTTTCTCTTGAACTCGGCATGTCTATAAATATTTATCCTGAACTGTTGAACTAGAAATTTATGGTCACAGCAATTTATACTTAGTATTTCAGTTAGTGCTTTGAGGGTTTTTCCTTTTAAACTGTTGTTGCTCAGCCCTTGGTTTTTATTTTTATTTTAGACACAGCCATTCATGCACTCTACTGTCTGTTACCTCTGCTAAGATGTTATTAAAAAGTCTATGTATGAAGTTAGGAAAGCTTATCAATTTCACAGATTATTACAGGGTAAAAGAATCACTGACAGTTGCTAATAAGCAGTTGATGTTTTGCAATAGGATTTTGTACAGAAATCCTAATTATTTAAGGCATAGCAGTAAGTTGCACATGGTGGAATAAATGGGAGGAAATAACCTAAGCTTTCTCCTAGACTTTATACAAGGTTTAAGGCATCTGCTTTTGACATGGCAGCCTAGAGGAAGGCTTTTTAAAAACGGGAAAAATCAGACAATGGCTGCATACAAATATAAAAAAGATCTAAAGATGGACAGAGATTCAGTCTACCTATAATCCCATATTAAGTTCAGAAAACTTGTACTTATGGAAAAAAGGTCCAGGTGAACTCTATGGGTGGTTTGCACCTAATGGCTACAGGTCAGCTGGCTACATTGTGGGGAGAGTAAAAAGGCAGATGTTGCTGCTGGTAGAATGATTTATGAAAGCTGCATCAGAAAAGCTCTGCCAGTCTGAGACAGAAACAGCTGTGTGAAAATGCCCCCATTAGTGTAACAGAGGTTTACAGCCCCTGATTCAGTTGGTGATTGACATCCCAGCTCCACAGACGTGTTTCTCTATGCAGTGTGTTCCCTTCATGTCCTTTGTACAGGAAAGAGTAGAGTCCATCTTGGCAGTGTTCTGTATTTCAGCTGAGTGATGTTTCAGGTTATTTTGTGGCTGTCTGAACACTCCTGTAACAATGTCACTTTAAAAGCAATACAGTTAAACTTATTCTTTAAATTAAATAAAATCTAATTTAGGAAAAGCACCTATACATATCATTAATTCCAAAAGACATAGATAGGGCTTAAACATTCTCTTAAGAGCTGCATAAATTGGGACTGGTGTTTGAACTTAGATAAACTCAAGGCAGCTTGTCACCCAGTGCTACTCTGAAATTCCACATGAGTCCTTCACAAAAAAATGTAAGACAAATGGACTTGTTGAGGTTATGGTACCTGGGATAGCAATGCTTTTTTCAAACGGCTATACTCTGGTGACTGAGCACAAAGCCAACTCACTGTGCACCTGAATTTTACAAAAAAAAAAAAAAGATTAAATGTAGAAGATTGCAGAAGGAATTATGTGCAGCTGCTGTCTGCTTTTCAGTTAGCAGACCATGTCTTCCATGGATAGGTCATAAATTCTTCCCTGCTGAGCACCATAAAAACTGATTCCCCTAAAGACCCGTGGTAGTTAGTATGTGTAGTGTTCAGCACCTTTGTAATCTGCAAAAAGGGGGTGGATAGTGTGATACTGAATAAACAGATTGCGCAGAACTACTTTTCAAGAGTCAAAACTAAAATTTTTGGGGTGCCATCTGCAGAAGGATCTTGTGTTTGGTGCTTGGACTATAAAGTATCAAATACCATTCGGCATTGATGAGTGCTAAGTAGAAAAATAAAACACATCCAAGGTTTACAGAAAGAGCGTTGTTTTTTCTTGTACGTACAGTAGGTATTGCTTTGAAGTGAGCATGTTTGCTCCTACTCTGTATTCCATTTTTGCTTTAATGACACAACTGTGGATTCTAGACTGCTCTGTAGAAGAGGTAGGTTTTTCGGTTTGTTTGCAAGGTCATAGCTAAGTCTCCAAATATTTAACATTTTCATGTTTAACCTTGCCAGGCAAGTTCTCTGTTTTAGAAGCAAGCTTTTAAAAGGGATAAACTATTCTTGAGATATGGTTTGTGTGTGTTTAAAGTCTCAAAAGGAGTTTAACAATGTATCATGTCCACTTTCCTTTATCAAGAACATCTGCTGTTCATTTGTTAAAGCAAACTGCAGCTTGAGCCTAACAGAAGCTTTGTTACGAGACTTAAAAAGAGCTGCACTGGCCAGAACTATGTTTCCCACCTGCACTAACAATAAAAATTAAATTTAAATCAAAATATAGCACCTATTAGGTGGGCTGTAGTTACGACATTCATGTTGTAGTCTCAACAGTTTTATAGTACTTCTTTCCTAAGACTGAAATTAAGAGTTCACAGCAGTGTGAAATATTAAAACAAGAAGTGGCTTTTTTCTCTAGTTGGAGAGCACAGCTCTGTCTGCATGGACAGAGTATATGTTATGGTGTAGCATCCTCTGCTGAGTTTCCTCTCAAATGCTTCATTCCCCTCACAAGTCTTTTGATCAAGGTCCAGGGCCAAAACCCGCTGGCTCTTGATTCAAGTAAAATAGAGGGCATTGGCCCTCTGATGGCTATGGGGAACACCTCTTCATTTGTAGGATGAGCCACATCCACAGAACAGCTGCTACTGTTTGGATTGAATCTCTTTTGGGCTGCATGAGAGCCTTCAACCATATGACCTTCAGATGAGCCCATCTAATATGTAACTTGCCATAAAGGCAATAATAATTTATTTTTGCTGATACCTAGACAATGGAAGAACAGGCACACTATCCAGTCTCTACCACATTTCAAGTGTAAGTGCTGTACAGTGGTTTTTCTGTATCCTTACTTCTTTGATTAGAATAACACTTGCAAAATGTGTCATGCTATTTAATTGCGTTTCTTCTGCTGCTTTCTTGATATAATCTGATGGCTCATTACTCCAAGTTTTGCAAAAAGTCGTCCAAGCAGTTTACTCCCCACTCGTAATGATTATTTGCTCTGCCGGGTTTGCGGGCAGCAGAATAAAGGTCAGACTTTGTTAGATATTCTGAGTAGCTTTCCACATCTCTCTTGACCTCTCCTTCTAGTGACTTCTAATGATCTGCCCAAAGCACATATTTGGGAGCTCAGTCGTAACATCTGACATCTCTAGCTGAGGGTATCCTCATTTTATTCCTTTGCAGGTTTTGATCTCTGTGGCCTTTACTGAGATGTAGATCCCAGAAATTACTGGTTTCCTCTTGAAGATGGGCACAGAACAGAGAATAGGCTACAAAGCCTTCTTAAGCTTTCCTCGATTTCTGGCATTCCTTAATGTCAAGATAGGCAGGCAGCCACATATGCAAAACACCTGCTGTTCCTTTAAAGGAGGTGACTGCTGACAGACACCATCTACAAACCCACTGGCCAATTTCTCTTGAAAGTCTATTGCTTGCCCAATCCACTGTGGATGTGGGAATTAGTTTATTCTCTTCTTCACTGCAGATACCTATATGCATTAGAAAACATTTAACATTCTCATTACTGCCATTCTTCTTTTATGATTTGTTACCCAGGTCATCCAGACTTTGTTTTCATGCTATTTTACAGCTTCCAGACACTACAGTCTAGCTGTAAATGTGCTAACTACACTACATGCATGTGGATAGATAGTATTTCTGTCTTTCAAATATATATTCAAAATAAATTTTCTTTAGCTGGATTGAACCACCCAAATAAAACTGATTCTTTCATTCAATGACTGAAGACTACACACAAATAGGTCTTAATTCTGGACTTTGGGGAATTAAGGCAAAGGTAGTCTACAGAAATAGCAGCACAACTGAACTCTGTGTGCTGACAGAATCTGGATGTTTTAAAATTCCGATTTCATGGGAGAAGGATTGTCTCTTGAGAGGAATTTTAGTCATTAGTGAATTCATATTTCAGCATATGAAATCATCTCTATCAGGGGAGTTATTTTGAATAGCAACTTCTTAACAGTTGTAAGATTGCCAGTCTTAGTATGACTTTTGATGTGCCTGTCTATATATGATGTAATCCGGGGACATTTTGCAAACCAATAACTTTTGATAGCTGTTTTCTACCTGTTCTCATTGCCTGTGTGACCTTAAACAGCAAAATGGGACATTTATCCAGTCCTTAACATCAAGCACTGAACACCTCAGCCAGTATAATGGATGGAGTGCTGGAATATCATGTAATGTTTGCCATCATTTCTTATAGTCTTTAGGTGTTACTGTCAAACTGAACAGTATTCAGTAACAGTACACATCCCATCAGTGTGTGTACTCTTACACTTTGGTTTATTGTCACTTATTCCTTTTGGGGTTTATGTTCATCGTTGACCTCACTGGGGCCAGCAGCAGGATATAACTTTGAAGTTAAAGGCATGAGCCAAAAGGGTGCATCCCGTTGCCTTAAACTGCTACTGCATCTCTGGTTAAGTAGGCAAACCTGTGGTTTTTTGAAATTGGTATATAAACAGGTCTTTTATGGAGCATAAATAGAGACCAAGTTTTAGAAAATATTTCCTGTGCTTTTGAACAAGAAAAAGGATCACTGAATGTATTTGGTGCTGGTGGTCACTGACTGCATTTGGGTTTGTGACAGTGGGAATAGTTTGTAAGGGCACATTTTCTAATACTACTGTCCTTCAGTGTATAGCTTCCCTGGATTTGTAGTATTTTTTTCTCCCTTATTTCTTTTCTTTGGGAACCTAGCACCATCCGTTTTCGATAGCATTCTCTCAGACCCAGATGCAGAACAACCTGAACTCTGTGAGTTTCATGCACCACAGGTTCTCTCTCAGCTCTTTCCACTTGCTGCTGATACACGGAGCAGAAGAACAGTTTTACCTTAGCAGACTTTTCTAGGAAGGCTCTAAGCAATTGATGGGTCCAGACAAGAACTCAAAACTCGTGTTTGTGCTAATACAATGGTTCTTTGCTGCTTGCTGTCAGTTTTCCACTTGTTATTGTTGTAGAGCAGGTAAAGAGAAGCTGCAGCCTCAGTGGGACTGGCAATACTCACACAGGCCAAGCTGTAAATAAGGGTTATAGCATGCTGCTGCTGGGCATTAAATAAGCAGATAAATTTCTCTGTGCTATGGATTTATTCAAGGCAGATGTTTTTAGTGAGCTCTGGAAAGGTTTGGAGGAATATAAAACCTGCTGCAGTTCTGGAATTGATCCATGAGGATCAAAACCTGGTAACCAGTGATTTGTTTAAGGGTCCCTGACACTTTTATGGCAAGACCATGTATTTCAGAGAGGGCTGGCTCCGTTTGAAACACATTCCAAACCCAAACCTGAAATAAATCCTTGCAACAGAGCAATTCTGTAAACTTCTGCTTTCCCATCATTTCATTTTTGATAAAAAATGAAAGAAAAAAAAGTCAGAGTTTGGGAAGGGAATGATTCAACCTTTTGAAAAGAAATGGAATGCTGATTGTCTGTGTTTGTAGTTTTTGGTGCAGCATTTCCTCAGTGGAGAGGTGTGGATGAACACAATAATACAGACAGAGCAAGTGTAAAATAAAGACACAGAGAAGAAATGGAAAAATACTTAATGTAGCCTCAGCCATGTGATCCTGGAAGTGAATACATAATGGTCTACCAGAGCTTGAGAGGTCAGCTAAAAATGGCCTTGTGCCATCCAAGAGGGACTTAAGAATATTGTAAAACAAAATCAAAAAGGAAGAAATGTATTTCCCATTGTTTTGACCCCAATTTTTCCCTGTTACAAGTGATGGAAGGTTAATGCTTGGGACCTTTGAAGCTGGGTTGAACAATTCAATGAAATCACCAGAAGAAATGATTGCGAACTGGAAAAAACAGTAAATATATTAGGTGATGTGTAATTGATGACTTTCTTTCGCAGGCCAGAATCTCAGCAGCTGTAAACAGATGTGGCTAGACTAATGCTAGTAAAGAGGCTGTGATGTGAAGACAGAACCACTGAAAAGGGGGTTCTGTCTTCACATCAGCTGAAGTGCTATTTTTCCATTTTACTGTACGGTATATACTTGATACATCAGTTTGAAAACAATTTTGCCTTAAATATTTCAAGTACATCTTAATATATAGTGAAGCAAAAATGAGAAGTAGTAACTCCATTCTAATATACTCTCCGGCCTTGGGTAAATCACTTAATCTCTCTGTTGGTTTCTTAATCTAGAATGAAAAGATGAGTACAAAGGTATTAACAAGTTAATAGCAAGGAGCAGTTATTTGGTGCAAGTCACTTTCTGTGACAGTGAGCACATTATCAACTACCTGGAGTTACAGTATTGTAGCAATCTCATATTGATGTTTCACAACTCCCTTTTTCTGAAAATGAGACGTGCTGAGAAAGATATTCCTTGGAGCCTGTGCTCTGAGTAAGCACTAAATCAATATGATGGAGTAGAGTGAGGCATCTGGGATCAGCAGGAGCTGCTGTTTTTCAGAAAGCACTGGAAAAAGACATGGCCACAAAGAGCTTTAGAAAAATGCTGTGCATTTTTAAACAGGGATCAGCTCCCCATTGTGCAGGATCCCACAATTTGTATTTCATGGAACATGGCTTTTGCTTAGTTAAAGATAGACTCAGAAAGAATTTGAGAAATTATACCAGAAGTGGAAAGTTTCTCCAGTTTATTCAGAATATTCAGATCTTGGCAAATGTTAACGTCCTTAATATTGAGTAAGTAGTGCCAGGAAGAAGAGGTCACCACTTCACTGACAGAATTAATTTGTCTGAACTGATATCTAAAGATTTAAAGGAAAGACAAAAAATTTCTGACAGCTGTAGGTTAAGCTGCAGCAGATGAGAAACCCAGCTGGAGTGAGGTGGGGCTGGATTAAAAATGAAAGGTTTTTAAAGAAGAGAACCGAAGAATGGGTAAGGTTGGTCAGCTAAAGGTTGTAATTTGGAAAGTAAGTGCTGTGCAGTCAGAGAAAGCAGAGCTGAAATGAGGATTGGAAACTGAGAGGAGAATGCTGGGAGGAATTTGCCCAAGCCACAACCGAGCCTTCTTCACTCCAAGACAGATCATCAATATTTTGCCCACCTGGAGGTTGAAGGGACTTCCTGCTCACTTGCCAAATTTTGATATGTAGTTCAGAAGGCAACATTGATTCTTTCCCAGTGAGCAAACACAGCCATGACTATTACTCATCCCAGCTCATCTTGATCCACTCAGTTACTTCATGATGTGTAGGCAAAGGATCAAAGAGTCAGAAGATGGAGAGCTGACATATCAGAGGGGGGATAGGAAAGGAGTACTGCAATCAGGAGTTGTTATGATGACTGAGCAAGCGTGCTAACAATTAACACATTCTAAAGTGACCCTCAAAGTGGATGGCATTTCTCACAAAGCAGAGGAAGAACCTTTGCCCGAGTAGTTTTTCATTTGGTGGAAACTGGTGTGTGTCTGCTTTTCCCATATTTTTGAAAAAGGAAGTCACAGATCCTCATCAAGTTTCAAGAGCTCAATTGCAAATCAATAATTCAGTTCCCAGTTACACCAGCCGAGGATCTGCTTGTAAATCTGAAGGTATCATTAATGCCATAGCAGGTAGGGATATACCAATGTGGTTGTTACTTAATGCGAACAGGACTGGTTCATTTTGCTGAAAATTCTTCTTTTGGGTAGACCAGAAATCTCTTTGAGCTGTGTGTTTCTGTGCCTATGTGTAGGTGCTAATAGTCCCCTCCCACCATAACAGGAGAATGACCCTTAATGATGCTTTCTCAAATTGCAGCTCCTTATCTTCTGCTTTTGAAGATCAAGACAAAATTTGGTATGTGTCTGCATTTTTTCCCTGCATATTGTCAGGAGATACTATATCTCAGCACATTTGAAAATTAGATGGCTGTGTACATATTTTCATTATAAGCCCAATCCTTGGCAACCATGCTAGAAATATTTGGTCCAACAGCCTTGCACTCTTGCATACTTAGAGGTGTAGTAGCATTACTGCCCTTTTTTTTGAGTTTCTGAGCAGTGGGGACCCAGGTGTCAGGATTCTTCATTGGTACTGTCACTGTGTTTTTGCAGAGAAAACATTCTAGTGGGAAATTTTTCTGCAGAAGTATCTATTTGCCTGACTAGTCTTGACTTTAAGTTTGACTTATCCAAGAGTTTTTTTCACTTCATTTCATTATCTTCTGCCATTTGGCTTATGAAGAATATGTCTTTAACAGCTCCTGTGTCAAGAACTTTCCACTGCATTGCTAAATGTCCAACATTTCTTCCTGATATCATCATCTGTTAAGTTTACCTTCTTTCTCCTCTCTCTCTCACATCTTTCCAGGTCAGAGGCTACCCTGAGCCACAGATCACATGGTACAGAAATGGACATCCTGTCCCAGAGGGAGACCATTATGTTGTGGACCGCAGCATCCGGGGGGTGTTCAGCTTGGCCATCAAAGGTGTGCAGGAAGGTGATGGTGGCAAATATACCTGCGAGGCTGCAAATGATGGTGGGGTTCGCCAGGTGACCGTGGAACTGACAGTGGAAGGTAAGAAGATTCCTATACTGTTGTTGTGATGTTTATGGAATTTAAGTAAAGGAACAAGGTGTGTTAAACAGTCTGGTTAAAATCCTGGCTGTGCACACATGCCTTCTCATTGATGCAAGAGTAAGGTTCATTTACTGCATTTCACAGGTTAAGACATTGTGCAGGGAGCTACATGTGTACAAATAGATAAAGTGTGAGTTCTGTTTCAGGTGTGGGTGATGATGTGCAGGAAACAAAAGTCCTAACCTTAAAGTCTTTGTTCTAAACTTTGTAATTTTCATGGAAGTCACCACTCAGGGCAGAAACTGCTAAGCTGCACGCCTGGTTGTAATTGCATGCTTAATGTCACACAAGAAACAGCCAAGATCAAACCCAGGAATTTTTAAGAGCACATCTGCATATTAGATAGTTGCAAACTGCCAAATTTAAAATTTAAAGAGTGACACAGAGCCAGGGAAGGATTGAAATCAATTGTACTGCTTCTCTCTTGCAGTTTGGTCATGTCAGAGATCTGTTGAATATCAAAACCTCTCAGGTCACAACTTTGTGTTGAGTTCTTGAAGCAAAAAAAAATATCTGCAGCAGTCCTGAAATAATCGGTGTTTGGGTTTATTCAGAGTCAAAAACTCTAGTCTCCTCAGAGTACATACTGAAATATGCATAGATCTGGCATGATTGCTACTGCCTTCTGTTGTAAAAATTACGTGAAATACTTTTTCCCCTCGTTTTAAGTTGGGACAACTTTATGAATGACAATTTACATGGAGGTAGAGAATTTTTTAAAAGCTGCTTTTATATCAGTTTTTCTCACCTGATCTTTGCTGCAGTTTAAAACAACTTCGGGGCAGTACCCAATGACTGAATTTCTCAGAGTCTCAGAATTATACGGTCTTTGTTCTAAAATCCCTTTCTGCATCAAGATAGCAAAGCACTTTTTTTTTTTTCTGCTCTCAGCAGAGATTACCCCGTGGGGCTGCCTGCTGCTCGAAAAATGAGTGACTGAAACATGATGTAGTCTTTCCATCTGCATGGCTGTCCTGTCTGACAGTGCCATGGGCTCTTGCAAGGCTCTAGAACAGGTGTTTTTTCCCAGCCCCAGAGCTGTGTTTGACGCTGCGGCTCCGGTGTGCCCGGGCCGGGCTCCGTGTGCAGCAGATGGCGCTGGGCTCCCGCGGCAGCTCCGTCCTGCGCCCGGCAGCGAGAGGCGGGCGGGGTCATTCACAGCAAAGGTACTCTGGGCCAGCGCAGGACTGAAAACCCAACCAAGTAAAGCAAGACCTCCGTCGTAGTCTAAAACCCTCCTGCTATCTTAATTTGGTGCACTGTAGAAATTAGACACAGTGTTTCATTCACTTGTTTATAAAGTATTTTTTCACGAATACTCTGCAGCGTTGTTACAGCTGAGGCCGGGGGTTAGACAGTAACTCTGCTAAAGCTGGTTTTGAAATTGGAGAGCCTAACTTTGAACTACAGATAACATAGCCTTATACTGCAGGTGTTGTGTTCCTCCTTTATGTTTCAAACCTGGAGAAATGCATATTTTACATAGTCTTTAGTATCTGTAATTCCCAATGGGCTTGACAAAACTTCCGACTTCCTGTCTTTCTGTCCTATGCTTACAGGAAACTCCTTGATGAAATACAGCCTGCCATCCAGGGCCAAAACCTCTGGGTAAGCAGCCTACTGGCTTGGATATTGTTTAACAGACACTTAAATACATTTTGGTAGGAAAACAAGTAGAATTACTCTTTCTAAAAATCTCCATTCATCCCAAGCAGAGTAGCTACTGTGAGAGCTGCTGGCTTAGCAGAATGGTTGAGGCAGTCAGGAAGATGTACAGCTACTGCTCCAGCCTGCTGACTGAGGAATTAATGTGGCTGAAAACAGAACCTCCTGCTGATACCTAAATATTGCACCCTCCTCTGCTGTAATTTTGTGCCCTCTTCTCTGCTCTCTGATATTCAAGAATCCTTCCCCACAGCTTCCATGACCCAACAGTCTCTTTTTAAAGCCAGAGCAAATACTGCTTTAAGAGTCATCAGTAAGAAATAAAAGCAACTGAAATCAGCATTCTCTCACACAGAATTTAAATATTTCCAAACAACACAGTGGGTAAACTGTAGTCTGGAAGAAATAATTGTTCTAGTTTGGAGTAACTTTGCTGAGAATGGGTTGACGGGGTGATGTAAGCTGGCACACAAAAGCCTACTTGTACTTTCTGCACTTCAGTAAGCATTAACAATTACATGAATGTCACTGTTTTAAAGGCCCCAGGCCAAATTCTTCCAACAGCTGAATTAATTTCTTTATAAGTAGTTTGAATTTAAGCAGAATTTTTTCTGATTTATATCTCTGGCACTGAGTCACTCTGGATGTAGGCAAAAGTACATGTTCTGATTATGTTACTCATCAGAATACAGATAGTTAAAACTGGAGATTTTAATTTCATCATTGATATAAACATTGTTTATGTTCGTTTTGAATTTTAAAATTAGCATATTACAACAGTGAAAATGGTAAGTAAAATGGAATAATCAGGAAGGCTTTTACATGATAAATTCTGTATTGCAAATGAGCTACAGACATACAGGATAAATAATCAAAACAAGAAAGGACAGTTGAGGTTGCTGTTAGGTTTTGCTGTATATTCAGACTTTACAAAGCACTATCCTAATCCATTGCATTGCACAGAGTTAGAGTGATTGTCCTCACTTTTCATGCTTCTGTGTTTTCCTCCCATTCAATATTAATAATTCTATGGTAGGAGAAGGGAAAAGAAAAAAAAATATACATTATATGTTTCCATTTGTTCATGTCTAGGAACCAGCCATAAAGCTGCAGGCCAGCTAGTAGTTGCTTTTCTTCTACTATGTTATGTGCATAGATATATAAATATAGAGTCACCACCTAAAGGTGGTTACTAAAAGACTTCTTTAATACACATTTATGTTCTTCTTTAGTGGTAGCATGAGGGAGATGACATTAAAAACTCTCAGATATTTAATTATATAATAAAGTGGTTTTCATTTTAGCATGTTACAATCACCCTTCTCTCAATACTTTTTGCTGGTCCTCTTGTCCATGTAAATCCTTTCATTATGCTATCATCTCTTGCTTAGAAACCTCAAGCTGCCCATATGGCAACCACCAGGTCTTGGCAGCACCTTGGACTTAGGCGATGCAGTCTCTGTTAGTATCTGACACCTGGTAGAAATGGTGAGGTATTGACACATCTTACTTGCATGTGGTAAAAGGCCATCTGGAAAAGAAGGCCTTGAAAATGGTTCTGTTTGCTTGAAATTAAATGTTAAAAAAAAAAGAAATCACCATCTGCCATCTGCTAATGTTGTCTTTGTTGTACCAAGGCTTCAGAGCAAAGAGTGAGTGTGTTCCCTTTGATATTAACAGACCTGAAGTTGCACCTTTTTGGGTTTTTTTTCATGCTATAACTCTGCTTGATGGTTTATGTTTTATGGTTGTGTAACTGTTTAGAGTTTTGGACTGCAGTCACTGATGTCACTGTAGTTTCATCCCACGTATCATTTCCCAGCTGTGCCAGCCATGTAAGTAGAGCTGGGCATTCACACTTAACAGTAATTCACCTGGGACAGATGTACTTTGGCTTTGTGCCCTCTTCATGTTTGCTTTGCAAACTTGTAGCAAATGAGATTACAAACAAAAGTCTTCCTCAGACCAAAAATATTTACCAGGACATGTCAGAAATGTTTCAAAACCAAGGTGCTGATTCATAAATCAGAAATTACTGTGTCAATTGCACACAAGAGCAAAACAAATTACCTGATAAAAACCTGTGAACAGTGAACAAGTACGCACAAATAAACTCTTAGGAGGTAACTAAAAAACAGATAATGGGGAAAACTAAATGCATACAGTGTTTCCTATCTTTTGGTTTGCCCAGCTCTGCTTATAAACAACTGAAATTGTCCCCCCAGGATTTGTTCTGTGTATGCCAGATGAGGGTGCAGAGCATAACACTGTTTAGTTGCATGAGGAGTCAAGAGCAGTCATCACCAGCATTTCCATTTCTGCCACTGGCCAAGAAAAATATTGTGCAACTACAGTCTAGGTTGCCACAAATTATATACCCTTGTTGGCAGACCACTGGTCTAAAATGCTTCCTGACATGTGCTCTAACCACAACAGCTTCCAGCTCTTCTGTAAACCCAGAATGTCAATTGCCTTTCCAGGGGAAGACTTGCTGCTCCATCTGTGGAGCAGAGGCCAAGCATCTGGGGAGAAAGTCCACCCAAATTTGCTACAAAACCCAACAGAGTTGTTGTACGTGAAGGCCAAACAGGCAAATTCTCGTGTAAAATAACAGGACGACCTCAGCCTCAAGTAACTTGGTTTAAGGTATGATTTCCCCAAAGGTTTCTGTTTTCTGTCTCTTTTGAAATTTTCTGACTTGAAAGGATGAAATGCACCTGACAGTCCAAAGGATCATGGTGAGAGTTTACATACAAGAGCCATATTCTCCCTCATTTTTATGCTGAGTAAACTCACAAAAGGTAATAGTGTTTCTTCTCAGTCTAAACTTCCCCCTTATATGTCTCATTGTTGAAAATATTTCTACAAAAACCATCTGAAAGAACCAAACTACATTCAGGTTCCATTAAAAAATACCAAGTGTGGGATGTACTTGCCCAAAGACCTTACTAAATAGGTCAGGGAAAGGGACAAAGGACAAGAAATGAGAATACCACGACCTCTGGTTTGTGAGGAAGGTCTGCAGGGACTTAACACTTTGACTGTGGTTACAGAGGAGTCTCTGAGAGCTGTGAAAATTACAGCTGTATTTCCCAAGTTCCATGTCAATGTCTCGGTCATAGACATCCTTTTCTGTACCATTCACATTGAATTTTACCTGTACATTATATTGAAGATGATGCTTGCAAAGAAATTAAATTGAATTGAAAAGTAACTGTTTAGGAATGAACAGATATGATTGGGGTTTGGCATGCACGACTGTTTTTTGCAAATTAAAAATGAAAAATTCCAGTTAGATTAACAACTGCTCAACAGTTTCAGTCTGGCCTCTGCTAAAACACTGGTAGGAGAAAAGTGTCTGACAGAAAATAGGAGACATAAAAAGCAGCTGTCAACTTCAGACCTGCAGTAAAATTGGGAATTGTGAGTATCTGTCATTTACAGAAAAGACATATATGAGCAATATTTAAAAATCATTAGACTATTAAGAAAACATTGAAATCTTAAGTCCCAGTGTCCCCTTTGGGCATACAGAAGATCTCCAAACACTTTTTTTTGTTTGTAAGGAGAGAGCTTTCATGTGATAGTTAGATATTACACTGATTATGCCATTTTTACTGAAACTGTCAGTATTTTAGAGGATTACCGTTACTTTCTTTAATTTGGAAGATCAAATATACGACTGCTCTGATGGCATCCTGTTCCCCTTCAGCCTTCAACAGACAATTATGTACAGTCAACAGAAAAAACCCCAACTTTTATCAGTGCTTCTATTTTCTCTTGGCATCTCCAGGTTTGGGCAGGGGGGAAAGAAGCCGAAACAAACTCTCAGAAAACTTCTCAGAGAACAGGGAAATGCTTCCAAGCCATTTTCTGCTTTATTCCAGACTTATCCTTGTCTGTAATACAAGAATGTCAGGGTACATCCCCAAACACAGGCAGCCTCTTGCTGTGGAAGCACTCACTGACATCTCCTGCAGCCAGTGGTTCCATCTGGAGTCTGCTTCTCCTTCCAGCTGCCCTCAGTTCTGTGGGACCCGCTGCTCTCTGGGACTCTGCAGTGCAGCTGCTCCACCACAGCCTGGTTCCAGTCCCACCAGGCTTGTTCAGGTTTTCCAGACATGCAGCTCTGTGCAAAACAGGATTTGTCACTCAGTTCTCTTTGTTCAGGGCTGTCTGGTAAATGGATTGTAGGGACTACCAATCCAGCAGTTTGGATCTACGCTTTGGTACTTCTCCATCCATTTTTTGCAGTTTGCTGGAGGTTATATTATATATTTTGCTATTGATTATCACCTTCTTTAATGTGGGCCTCATGGAAATGAACTTTCATGGCTGCTGGACCACATCTGGCTACTGTGGAGCCAATAGATGACCACCTTCCTTACAGCATGGAAGCTTTATCAACACGTAAAATTGTACTTTTCAGAATTAATGAATAAGCCTGTTTGTAAACATCTTACTCTGCTTATTGTTTTCTTTCCAATTTTCCTACTTGTTAAGGAATGGAAGTTTGTGTATCATCACCAACCCCTGATGTGAACTAGCTTTTTAAAATTCCATTAGGACCTACAGCACCCAGATAGCAGTAAGCTGATAGACTTCAAGAATGACAGTGTCTGTAAATACTGATGTTTCTCAAATGTTTACTGCCCAAGTAAAATTGTAGCTTTGTAGGCTTTCCCTTCCTAAGCTTAGGATGGGAGAAACTGTGGTGTCTGATAGCAAGGCACTCATTCTTAATGGCTGCTGCTGGAGCAGAAGCACTGGTGTGCTCACAAATGAGGTATTGGTCAATTCCTTTGTAGAATTTAAAGGCAAAAATTGTCATTGTGATCATCTACTCTGTGTAACAGAGAGCACAGACCTACACACATTTCTTCCTGCCTCAAAGCCGTATCTTTGGATTTAACTCCGGTGTAGCTATTGAAGGATAGAGAAATATTCTCCAGATTGGAAGCTTTTGCTTAAAAGCATTTGACTTCCTGGAACAAACAGGAACATAAAACTGGTTTGAGCCCACATACAATGAAAAGAATTTTTTCTAGGAATCTGGGTATAATAAACAGGGAAAGGCCAAAACCAAACTGAGATGAGTAGGTGGAAAAATAGAGGAAAAAGAAAGCCTCCTGAAGATATGAATTACAGAATTTTGGACACAATTTATTGTTTTGTTTATACCATGTGAGTATTATTCATAGAAGGAATTTGGCTAAAGGATAGAAGAAAGGCATTTTGACTTAATGTTTTACTAAAAAATTCTTGCTTCCCTTCTCTTAACAATAGCTGCTGTCTCATGGTATCGTGTGATATTTGCAGGGTGATATTCAGTTACAGCAAAATGAGCGTCTCAACATGTATGAGAGAACAGGCATCCAGTTCTTGGAGATCCAAAATGTTCAGCTTGCTGATTCAGGAATTTACACGTGCACAGTGGTGAACAGCGCTGGGAAGGCATCTGTGTCTGCAGAGCTCACCGTTCAAGGTACAGCAAAGGGTCTGCAGGAGAGAGAAAAGTGAGCCTCAGACATTCCTTTAGAATATGTCTGGTTCTGTTCTCGACATTCACAAGAAACATTCTCTTTTTCCCATTATCTTCTTCTCTCTCTCTCTCTCTCTTCCTTAAATGATGCTGTGATAGCTTGGAGCCTGCTACAGCTGTAAACATTGTGTTGGTTCATGGGAAAAAAGGCTCTCCAAGTGCTTTGTAACAGCTTCCTTTAAAAACACATTTTCACTTCTACTGTGACTTTGAGTTCTATGTTTTGAACATAGATTTGAATTTCAGCAAATGGAACCTGGCACTTGGCATTATAATCAGTAATTAATTTTGTATTTTTTGAGTACTAGCACCAGATGCACATTTATGCCAACTCCCTTATGGTAGGCAAAATTCTATCTATATTTGTAGAACTAGGAAAGTAAAGTAAAGGAGCATAATTCTAAATCGTGAGAGAGAAAAAACCCCAACTTAATAAGATTAAAATTCAGGCTTCTCCACTTCCAACCCTATTTCACTGCTTGTTAAGGAAACAAATGTCTTTGCATAAGTAGGATGTTCTATTCCATACATGTATTATCATATACAGCTCATTTTGGGGTTCGATGCTTCTTAGGGTGCCCTTTGCATCAGTCTTGAAATCATACAGCCTTCAGCAAGCACACTAAAGAGGAAGTTCTTCAGTCAGTGAGTAAGCAGTCACTGGGCCCAATTAAATAATTAAATCCACAGCTGCTGGCTTCAGCTGCAGTTGTGAGGTCAATGGGTTACATATGCAGCCAGCAGTGAGTTTTTTGTTGCAAGACTTTTAGTTTCACATCAATGCTGTCACTCTGTAAGGTACCAAGAATGTAAATAATAAGTGGATGTACATTTGGGATGCTCAGAACCACAGCTAACCTTTCTATGACTTAAAGCTGTACTTCTTATCTGTAAGTTCCAGTCTCATGAAGCCATTGTAGAGGAAGCTTCTACAGTTTGCCTGTTCAACAGAGGTTTTACAGAAAGGGCTGTTTCTTTCCATAAGCCTTTTATCTAAACATAAAACTCAATCCCTAATTGCTCTCCCTGAAGTGGTGAGCTTTCTGTCCTGTAATGGCTACATCTGCCTCGAGAGATGATGCGGAACTCGGGTCACAAAGTCAGTTGTGGTATATGTTTGCTTCAGATGCTGACCACATCTCTGAATAATGTGGGCATTCTTTCTTGGATTAGTGCAGGTCAGTAAAAAGGGCACTCTTTTGCAATGCTCTTGATTAATTGGATGATTCCACTTACCTGACCACAATATATAATACCTAATTCTTTCGTTATCAATTAAATCAGGTTGTCAGAGTTGCTGCAAGATGTTAGGAGACAATCAAGTGGCTCAGAAGTACTACATGTTCTTTCAAAGACATGCAATCTCATATTTAGATGTTTTCCTCCAATAGCTATATTTTTTCCCAGAGTGGAAGGTGAAGAGGGAGGAGGAAATATTCATTTAATTGACAGGGTTGCATGGTATTGTCTTTTCTGCAACCAGTAGTTATGAAGCTTCTTTTTCTGCATTTATTCAGTCTTTTCAGTTTTAATTTCTATATTTCTGTTACTCTTTATTGACAGGTTTATTGAAAAGAGGTCAATGGGCTTTTTCCCTCTCTTACTGCAACTTTTGTTTGTGTTTAAACAGATTCTTTTGGTCACTCTGAATGGCTTGGCAAGTCCAAGCATTTAGATGTGGATTTTTGCTTGCAAAACACAGTGGAAATCAGGATATCATCCATCACATGATTTTGTCTTTTCCCTGAGGCAGAGACTCTGAAAGCATTTTTATGGAATGCTTGTTGGTGACTTGAAAAATTTGTTGTCTTGCAAATATATTGTTACATGTCTTTCTACTGTAGTTTCTAGTCTCACAGCTGACAACAGCCTAGTGACATGGGTTTTAATTTCGAAACTGGGCGGAAACACTAATTAAGTGTAGCAGTTTCGTTCGCTTATTTTACTTTCTGTGAGATAAAAGGTTAGGAGTGGGCAAAAAGCAGGCTCAACACTTTAAAGGAATATAAAGAGGTTTATTACTAACAAAATTAAAAGTAAAAGAAAATAATATGAACTTAAAACAAACTCCCCTTTCTCTTCCAAACACTCCCTTCTTCTTCCGTGCTGCACAAAAAGATAACAAACATGTGATTTCAAGTCAGTATTACAGTTTTTAAAAGTCTTTTCTATATTTGAGAGGATAAGAGGTGCTTTCTGCTTAGAGTAGTTTTTAAACTGTTAGAAGCAAAAAGTAGATTCTGCCTGGAGAAAAAATTTGCTGCTGTGAAAAAAACATTTCTCTCATGAATTTTGCAGTTTTTTTACACTACTACTATAAGTATCTCTTTTAAAGATAAGCGAATTTTAGCTTGAAAGCAACAACTCTCTCTCTTTTAACAAAGTTTCTAAAAACTTCTGGCAAGACTATTTTTCTTTTTTTGCAAGCTGCACACAGAATTTTCTCTTCTTCTATGTCTTTTACAGAGAAGTGAAACACTTTGTGACATTACAGTCTTATACCACTGCCTGCAAAAGGCGTTTCTAAGCTACGCGCGCGGAACACGCTGTCGCTTTCTCTTCTAGTCGCTATCTTTGCTTTGTCTCATGTGACTCTCACTCACCCCGTCTCTCTCTGACTTTGAAATTTTATGATGAGAGCAGAAGTGTGTCAGGCTGTAGAGAAAAGCCTCGCTCTCTTTGTGCTGCTGGCTGCATGGTGTCTCTTTCAGTTTGGTGCTGGCTTTAGAAAGCAGAAAGCTCCGCCGGTCTGCCCGGAGCCACGTGGGGGGCGGGGGGAACTCGCCAGTCTCTCAGAGCTGCTTTAAGTTCAGTTGTGCAGCAAATTATAGTTGTTTTCAGCTGCCCACAGCTCTTTCTTGCAGCAACTTGGAATCTGTGCCGCTGCGCTGGAGGGAGAGAGTAGAAAGCGCAGGGGACCCCGGCCCGGCCCGGCCACCCCTCCGGGCGAGACCAGAAACTAAAAACTCCTTTTTCCGCGGCTGTGCTGACTTTGATATGCAAAATCACGAAAAGCAATTAGCTTACAAGTCTGCCTATCAACTCAAGTTTTTTCAACCCACTACACCTAGGTACAGCTTTGATCTGACCAGGACAAAACAAATTGCATCCTGAAATGTTTATCAGGGGGTAGCGGAGAGATGTGGTTGGTATTTAACCTAGAATGGTATTTCTCTCCACACAACTATTTATTATCTCATGCTGCCCCCAAGAGAAACAAACACTGTCATGGAGGATTGCAAATTAGGAGACTGATTGTGGGCAAATATGTGCTCAGTTTTATCCATGCATCTGATGAGGCACCTTGGCAAATCAATATAACTCAGCCATGTTCCCAGATTTCATGTTCCCAGATTTGTGGTGTTGCAAAGTGAAGAAATGTGATGCATTAGCTTTTGTGTTTTTCATGTTAAATGTGATAATTCTTGCTACACAGCAAATGGGTTGGTAAATGTTTACAGGTGGGTCCAGGTTTTGGGAGGTTTTACTCCTGATAACTCAGCTCTGTGCTTTAGCCAGAGGACAGCTGCAGTTTCACTGTGAGCACCCTCAAGTGTAGGACTGATTGATGGTTTATCTTTCTCCACCTCTACAAACTCTGTGGAGTTATCATAAGATTCGATAAGCTGCTTCCCAGTTGGAATCTCTTCCTTACTGCTCTCGCCCAACACAGAGCTCTTGAGGGTCACGGAACCTTTAGTTCTGCAGGGTTGTGAGAAACTGATGCAGCAATGTCTCAAAACGGACCAAGACCTCTTTGTGTTTCAGCTGAGCAGCTTCCTGTTGTCTATATCAATTTCAGGTGTGGTGATAGTCAATCTTGACTTCAATGGATTGAAAATTGGAAGAGTGAAGGTTCTTAAGGATATTTTTCACTTAAAATCTTCCAAATATTTGGAATTCTGCACAGTATTGTGTGGATAAGTTACCTGTTTCTTCTTTTGTATTTCAGATCCAGATAAGACCGACACATACACTCAGCCACCTTGGTATGTTTTTACTGGAGTACTTTCTCTGACTATTTAATTGCAGGGCACTAATTTTGACATTTACTGCATGTGCTTTCTTCACAAAGTGATACATTTTTGGGGGGTCAGTCTGTATTTGGGAGTTAGAAAATGTTTGCTTGGAATAAGATTGTCTCTTGCTGCCCAAATCAGCTGTCCTGGTAGACTTGCAGGAAATAGTTGGTAGAACTTGTGGAAACATTATGAAATACAGAGTTCTGGTCTGGTTCAGGAAAGCAAAATTTAAAAATACAAGCTATGTGAGGAGAAACTGTACACTATACCAGAGGGTCTTTTGGAGTTAACAGCCTTAGTGCACCTTGTCAGTACTGAGCTGGTTGTTCTTTCCTGTCATAAACCAAACATGGTATGGCCGTGGTCTTTGCTGTTGTCTGAAAATACATACAAAAGTAGGGGTAAAGCAACAAGAAAGAAAAAAAAATATTTAGGTCTTTATCAGGATTTTTAAAATTAAATTACTATAATATTTTAAAATTATTTTATAAAATTACTTTTCTTCATGAATGGAAAATGCAGGAATGAAAAGTTCAAGGCTGTCTGTGTAAGACACTTTGATGAAGGCCAGTTGCTTTATAGTCATTGGGATGTTTAATCTGTCCTCACATGCCCTGGATGCGATTTCTAAATGGCATGTTCACATTGTCCTAACTGCAAAATGGAATTGAAAATGCTGTGCTATTCTGTTTTTCAGATCTGTGTGATTTTTAGGAACATACTTAAAAGTAAGTTTAGTATAAATTAAACTGTGAAGCATTGCAGGCAGAACTACCCATGCATGTGGTTCTCCAGAGTAGCTCTGCATCCTCCATCCTTTATTCACAAGAAAAAAAAAAAAGATATTTTGTAAAACGAAAAAGTCTTACAATTGTAACTACAAATCTCAAACAGTACAGCAAACTCCAGCTGAAGAAAGTATCCCCATAAATATCAGAAGTCTCTCTGAGTGAATAAGCAATGGCACTAAGTGTAGAAAAAGAGAGTTGGGCTGGAAATTACTGCCCTTATTTCAAATATGTTCCAATTCTGCCTTGGAGTAATGCTGTGGAAGTGTGAGACACTGACACAGTGCTCTACAGGTCATAGCTTAGGGATCAAAGCAGTAACTTTCAATGAAGGAGACTCAGATTCAAGTCCCCAGTTAGTCAGCTACTCTTGTGCCCCCAAAGTACTGAGCAGCAGATCCATCATAATTCTGATAAACTCTTCCTAATAAATCCATAGCTGATATTTTTACATCCAGTCAAGTTTTTAATGTGCCAATACCCCTTCTCCTAGACTTTGGTCAAGTTTCCTATCACTCCTATTTTGAAGTTACCTAAATTACAAGACACCATAATTAGAAATAGTAAAATCACTTCACAATTTACATTTTCATTTCCCTTTAGGGCAGTATTTTATGTGACATTTTGAACTATAATTGTACATGACCTCAATTTATTAAAACATCAAGTAGTGTTACATCATGGTCATTCAGATCTCATGTAATTGCTTCCCATCTAAAGCAGTGCATGCAAGGTTAATGTCTGACTCACAGAACATGTTAGAACTTGAGCAGTGGACTTGCATCCCAAAATTCCTAAGTTGAGATAGTGTCTGAGCCCTGATTTCATTTTACAAAGCTTTTCACTTCACCTCTTTGACCCATCTTCTTGATCTGTGTGCAAGAATCTAAAGGCTAATCAGTTCACCTTTTTGCTAAGGGCTTATATATTTATATCATTGCTGATAATAATAATGAGTCCTTATACAGTGTCATGTATCTCCAAACTTCTCATTTTCCTTCAGTGTGCCATCAAAACCAACCACACTTGCCGTTAAAGCTGTTGAAAATTCAGAATTCAAACAGGCAACCAGCAATGGGATTGCAAAAGAGCTGAAATCCAGCAGCACAGAACTCATGGTTGAAACCAAAGACAGGGTGTCAGCAAAGAAAGAGTCCTTTTACATCACCAGAGAAGCCAAAGAAAGTAAGAAAGGACAGCACCAAGAAACCAACACAGTGTCTTCTCAAGAACATAAAGAAGGAAAAATGGGACCTCAGGTCTTGCAGAAAACTTCAAGCACCATCACACTACAATCTGTCAAACTGCAACCAGAACCAAAGGCAGAACCCCAGGCCACTTCCATCAGACAGGGTGAAAATAGGAAAAGGGCGGTACAGCTCCTGATGTCAGCTCAACAAACTCCACCTCTGACAGGGCATGTCAGTCCCAGGACTAGAGAAGCAGAAAACAGGTCTGGAGCCCTGGGGCCTGTAATGGAGGAGAAGAGGGAGCCCCTGGGAATTCCCCCTCAGTTTGAGATCCATCCGCAGAGCCTGGAAGCATCAGAAGGCCAGGAGATTAAATTCAAGAGCAAAGGTAAAGGGATGAAAATTATCCCAGCCCCTGGGGTTAGTCAGAAAGGGGTTCCCTTTCTGTCCATGGAAGTGGAAAGCAATTCCTCCTTCTTTGAAAGTTGTTCTCCTCCTAAATCCTTTTGGAAATAGATGCAGATTCCAATGCTGTTTCCACAACACTTAGTGAAATTTTCAGACCGTCCTATACCATAGTGTCCATCTCTCTCATCTGAGTTTTCCCCAGACGTAACCAATGCTGCTCCTTCTAGGAAGTAGTTTTAGGCCCTCTTATATGAGGGTGTAAGAGAGAAATGGATGGCACACTTTCCAGAACTGTGATTAGATACACTACCCTTGAGCCAAAAAAACATCAGATAAGAAAATACAGTCAGTCACTGCATGTCCCTTGCGGCATCTATTTTTATGTCTCATACTTGGTCAGCCTGATCTGAGTGCTTCCTAACAGCTGAAATGATAAAGTCAGAATTAAAAGGTAGGTTTAGAGTTTGTTCCACAGAATTTGAACAGGTTTTAACCTCTCAGAAGAGTAACGAGAGTTGCATTTTGCTGAATCTGGGTAGTAGATTTGGAACACTTCTCTTTTTTTTTTTTTAATTGCAATTTTAGAAAATAATCTGGAAGCATTTTTCTGCTGTTTTTTTTAAATAACATTTGCACTTTAAAGTGTTCACATAAATGAGGAAGAAATTGGTTTTTTATTTCTCTAGAGGCAAAAAAAACCCCCAAATCACACAACACCATGGTAATTTATTTCATTTCTTGATAAGTCTTGCCCCATGAGTACAGAATATAATTTCTGTCAGAAGTCCAGAGCGTGTGGAGTAGAGAAAAGATTTCAAAGATCCTGCCACATTTTGAACAGTTTATTTTTCAGGTATATTACTAAAAATGTGAATTGTGTTCTGTCAGAGCATCTCACACACTTTGCAAGCTTTAACTAATTCATGACCTTGTTTGGTAGGGAAATTTAGTCATTGTTGTAGAGGAAAAAGGAGATCATCCAGTTTTTATTGAAGCCAGTGAATGCCTTCTCATTTGGCTTTAGCCCCAAAGCACAAACTCTTACATGCAAGGCAAGGTGGCTGCAGGGAGGTCACAGTGGAATGTCCCTAATGCACTTTAATAAGTAATCTGAGAAACTCTCCTGAGAATCCTCTCTGCAGATTGACTAGGGTTGCTTTCACTGGCCCTTCTCCCTGCTCATGCAGCCTCACCTCAGGCACATCCGGGACTATACCAAGGTGACCTTTGAATATCTCCATGGTGGGGAAACTCCACAACCTCTCTGGAAAACATGTGCCAGTGCTGAGTAAAGAAGCGTTTGTGTCTGTTTGTTCAGACAGAACCTTCTGTGTTTCAGTTTCACATCCATTTTGCCTGTGACTTTTAGAAGAATAGTTTTCAGACAGAAGGTTTTTTTTCAGATATGGTTTTTCAGGCTACCAATATTTGTATTTTAAAAGATGGACTGGCCAAGAAGCTTTAGAAGATCAGAAATATCGAACTTTCTGGCAACAGTTTTGTGTATTGCCCTTTAGGTTCTATATAATTATGTATGTGTACAGTGTACCTAATTTATACTGAAGTGCATAATACTAAATAAATATATACTAAATAACACTAATTATGAATACCTATTCATAAAAATCCAAATGTCTGATTGTCTAGTTTCCGGGAAGCCAAAACCAGATGTGGAGTGGTTCAAAGAAGGTCGACCTATTAAAGCTGGAGAAGATGTCCAGATCTATGAGGAAGATGGAATTCATTGCCTATGGATACAAAAAGCCTGCTTCAGGGACACTGGATCTTATAGCTGTACAGCTGTCAACCCCAAAGGCCAGACTTCCACCAGCTGGTTGTTAACTGTCCAAAGTAAGTAAGCTCTTGTGAACCCTTCTGTACTTTGGAAACTGTGGTCATCTAAGCATACTTAGAAAAAGGCTATAATTGGTAAAGCTAATTTCATCAATTTCGGTTAAAGGAACTGTTTTCATTTTGGTTTTAAAGGACCTACAGTTGAGGAGGTTGCTCCGTGCTTTTCCAGTGTCTTGAAAGGATGCACTGTGAGTGAAGGGCAAGACTTCGTGCTGCAGTGCTGTGTGGGAGGGGTCCCTGTGCCTCACATCACATGGCTTCTCAATGGTAAGGAATCCCCTGCTCTGCAACACCTGCATGAACGCCCTGACACCCCAAAGCGCTCTAAATCACCCTAATACAACCCGCTGGGACACCTGAGGAAAACCCTTTACACGAGCATCAAGTGCACGAAGGGCGGGGTGAGCCGGGTCTGTGTTGCCGCAGTTCTGCGCTGTGTCCAGCAGGGTGCGCTGGTGACTCGGCTGTGCCAGGTGAGTTACCTGGGCTGTGTCACACGGCCCTGCTGCTGCTGGTGACACTGCTGTGCTGCTGGTGACACTGCTGTGCTGCTGCTGGTGACACGGCTGTGCCAGGTGAGTTACCTGGGCTGTGTCACACGGCCCTGCTGCTGCTGGTGACACTGCTGTGCTGCTGCTGGTGACACGGCTGTGCCAGGTGAGTTACCTGGGCTGTGTCACACGGCCATGCTGCTGCTGGTGACAAAGATGTGCCCAGGTGAATTACCTGGGCTGTGTCACGCAGTCCCTCACAGCACTGTGACACGGCTGTGCTGCTGCTGAATCCTGTGCTGCCCCCATGCCTTTGGCACGAGCTTCTGCTCTGAGTATAATGGATTGGCATGATGATCCAACAGAGATAGTAATTTCTAAGCAAAGTATCACAGAATCACAGGATATTCTGAGGTGGAAGGGACCCACAAGGATCATCAAGTCCAGCTCTTACATGAATGGCCCACACAGGGATCAAACTCGCGACCTTGGCATTATTAGCCCCATGCTTGGACCAACTGAAACCTTTCTGGTTCAGCTACTGTAGGTACCTCTCCCAATTTATATTTAGTTTCCACTCAAAATACTCTGCATCATTCAAGAGTTATGTTGTAGGAATATATAAATTACCACAGCAGATGTGTAGGAAGGGCCTACCTGCACATATGAGAAGTAGTGAGGGAGCTTATATTCATATTTAGTTTTAACTCAGATTTCAGCTTCTCTTGCATTGTGTCTGCTTTGCCCTAAAAAGCCTCTTATATGTAAACATAACAACAGATTAATTTAATAGGAATAAAGAAGTACTACATCAAAAGTGCTTTGCCCATTTTGAACTATCAGGAATCAATTCTAGTATCCTGTCAGACCTAGCACTGCTCATGCAAAGCAATCAACCCATCCCCAAGATGCACAATTCCAGCTGTACAATGCAAACAACCTCAGGTGGATATAGGAAAGCAAGTGATCATTCAAACATCATTCATTTTTCAATACATGTGCTTATGCTTTTCAGTCTGAGTGCAGTATTTCTCTCTTTACTGTAGGGAAGAGACCTGTGCCTGATTCCACCCTTCCATCAGCTGGGGAGGTCATAATTGGCGTTAGCAGCCCTGTTCCCAAAATCTTGAAATCACAGCTCTTCTGGTTGCTTCTCAACTAGAAATATGTTCCTTGAGATTCTAATGTTTGCCTAAAGCTGACTAAAAAAAAAGTAAAATATTTTTTACTTTTGTCAGACTGTATAATCTCCTACCCTGCCCTGATTACACAGCTGAACAGTCAAGTCTCCTTAACTCCCTCTTAATATCAGAGTTAGGCTCAAACATCAGTGTTTTGCTTCAATTCCAAATAATTTCAGAAATCCAGGCACTACCTGCTTCAGCTAAGGACTCTTTCCATTTAAAGTCATATCTGTAAAACACTAGAAAAATTATTCAGCTTAACTCTTGATCACCTCTTTAACTCCTGAAGTGCAATTGAGTCTTTTTTTGCAGACTCTCCCAGGCTATCTATCGGGGGGGGTGTGTGTGTGTGGTTATAAACAAAGAATAGCATACTTTGCCATAAAGATGTTTCCTCCAGGATTATTTTAAAATGAATTATTTGCACATGATCTCTGTTTTCCTTTAGCTATTCAGAGTAAATGGGCTAACTGAAAAAGGTGGCAGGGCAAATGAACTGTGACCTTGAGATGGGTATGTTCCCACAGCCTGGGCTGTTCCCCTTCCCAATAACTCCATGTCTAGAATAGAAAGGCCAGTGCTTTATTTACAACGCAAAACATGTGAGGAAAGGTTCTGACACTCTCCCATTGTACATAATTTGTTTCTCTGTCTGAAGGCTACACTGAAGTTCCTCCCTTGCAGATGTGAGTAGAATCTCTGTTTGGCTGTGCAGGAATTGTCTTGTAGCTCAGGAGCAGCTCTGAGTCATATTCCAAGGTACCCTTGCTCATAGTTTTCCCTTAGACATTGAATGATGTAGTTAGACTCAGTTATCTTCACATACAGAGCATCTTCCTGTCTCAGATGACTGACTTTGGGTTGATTTTCAAATGACTTACAGCTCATCAGGCATAGATATATGGTCTCCATTTATGTAACATTGTTCTGATCAGAACACTGTTGTCTCCTGAAAAATAAAGCCTAGACATGAATAAGCCACATATCTCTGTGATGCACTGTGCCCCCCTGCCTTTTTTCAGGTTGTTTATTTTATATTGACCTTTCTTCCCACTGAACTCATATAAGTCTGCCCCTGTTCAGGTATAATCATGTTTACATTGCATCCAAGCTTCTAACTGCAATTGGCTCGGTATCACAATGCAGGTGGGGGCTGGGTTTTTAGTTGTATTTCAAGCCATTAGAGTTCTGTAAGTGAGAGTCAGTGCATTAACTCTGCTCTTTAATCAAAAGGCAGTGATGAGTCTGCGTAACAGAAGCCCAAGAAACTCTCATAATAATAAAAATTAGACACATCATATATTATTCTAAAGACACAAGCACACGACTTTCATTCCAGACTGCTGAAACATATCACTATAATTTAATGCTTTTCTGTCTTGCACAGGATTGTGAGACATAACTGTTTATATACCATTTTGATACAAATGTGAAGGGATTATAAACAGTTGTTTAATGTTCATAATTCCATGTACACTCCTAGGGTTATTATTTTACTTAAGGATCAAATTGGCTGTTGTGATATCCACTTGAATGCAAACATTTCCTTCCTGTCTACCACCTAGCTAGATACTACAAACTTCTCATATTTATATCCATGATCAAATCAAGGAGAAATTTGTGTTTCTGGTCCTGAAATATTACTCCAAGCAGACATAACAGTGCTTTTGGCAAAATGACACGGTGGAGTCTTTCATCAACTGGCTCTATGAAGAAAACAGTATATTCACAGTATATAATTTGAGACAGGCAGACCAATTCTGTTTTAAAAAAAGGTGTATTAGCATCTGCTCTCCATGTTTGGAATATAAAGCTTTTTATATTCACAACTGAACTCTGCTAGGACAGAGGAAAAAGCAGTATACTGTGAGCAATCCCACTGCTGTTCAAAATGCAGCAGTTTTGCAGAACTCCATAGAAATAAAAATCACACGGGACAGGATGTGTAAAGTTCACTAGAAGATATCAAATGCAAATTTTCTTCCAAGCATGACAATGATAACAAACCAGAATTAATTTGAGCAGAATAGTGAGGAAAGAATGTATATCTTGGTGAAATAATGAATGTAAAGACCAAGTTATCAATCATAGGAAACATGAACAGAAGGCTGCTTGGAGAAACAAGAAAAAAAAAGGAAGGAAGCAGAACCTGCTCCCTTCCAGGCTGGCCATGCCTTGATACTGAACAGACTGCATGGTGTCCAGTCTGCCTTCTCCAGTCTCCAAGGAATCCACACTACCTGAGAACTGAAAGCCTTGCAACAACTTCTTGTACAATGTTGCATACAAGTACTACTTTAGATACCAAGAATATTTACCAGCTGACTACATGCAAATTCAAAACATTTTCCAAGCATTATACAGATTGACCTCTCCTTCAGGTCAAGTGAGACAAAAAATAGATGAAGTATGCTCTGCATTGTCTGTAATTACTTCTTACCATCTGTGAGGATGAGAAGTTTTTCCATATTCATAGAGATTGCACAAATAAGAGCTACCTGACTGAACAATGAATTTTATCTGAGCTCTTACTCTTCTCTGCAAATCTACCATTAAAGCTTTTTTCCAGCTTTTTCAAGATGGTTCTTTTGTCCTTTTGCTCTCCCTCTATGTTTTATTTAAGTTTCTTTCCGAATTTTCACTGATTTACTGGCAACTTCCCTGAAAGTAAACTTCTTGTGGTTTAGTTCTGGCCTCACCAAAGCCTTATAAATAACTTTTTGCCCGTGCTCTCTGTGACAATACTTCAGTATGTAACTCCAATTTACTTCATCTTTTTAAAATACTTTCTGGGTAATTTCTTTTGCAATTGCAGGAATAAGGAGTGTATGACTGTTTTAAGTATGTATCTATTCATATTGCTTTCTGTGTGGGTTTTCTTTCTCTCAAAGTTTAATTGAACCTCTTTCTGCTGAATTTAAGAACAGTATGACCATGACTTTAGCATAACAATTCTCTGAGTAGTGTTTGGTTTTAGGATAGCTTTGTGATTTGTCCAGAAAGCTTTTAATAAATGGGCCAGGGGAAAATTTCCTTTCTTCAGGCATAACATGCCAGCAGAAAGGTATTTTTTGTTATTGTTCCTGCTGCCAAGCTGTCCTGGAGATTTGACTGTTCTGCCTCTGGAGAAGGGAACGTTTCACTACTGGGAGAGTTGTTTTTATTACATCAAAATACAAGTACTGTGGACATAACTTAGAATCTTGCTGCAGGTTATACCTAAGGGCTGGTATGCTTGTGCTCTTTTTCTGGGGTCTAATGAAAAGGCTGTTCTGTAAGTGATTTCACTATTTTGTGAATAGTGCTAAAAAAATAGCCAGTTTCGTTGGGAGCTGGAGTGAAAAAGAGCCCTGGCAAAATTTGAGGACATGGTGAAGGAGTCCACATTTTTTTTCCCCATGCAGAACACTTACCCTATTCATTTGTTTTCTTACAACAGAAATATAAAGGCAATGTTCTACTTTTGGTGATGCAGCTTTTATCCCGAGTATATTTCTGATACGACATCATAGCATCGTTTGTCACCACTAATAGTTTCAATGTCAGAATCCCAGGCAAGGACCCTGTCAGGTTAGACATTCTATAGCTGGACCAGGAAGGCAGTCCAGTGCCCCTTCTCCAGAAATCTTTGCCTGCTTGGGCTCTACTTGTACATATTTGAATGTAGTGCTCTTCCCATGTGCAGAAACTCTGTTATTCAATGTAACAGTTCCAACAGTCTGTGTGTGACTGAGGGAAAATGAGCTCAGAGGAGCCAGTAATACGAATATGTGACCCGTGACAAAGGTTGGAGAGAGTTTATTCTAAAACTGGAGTCTTCTGGGTAGTTGATTAAATATTCACCCCAATTTTTCATGCAATAGAAAATTTGCTAACTTAACGAACAGATGGCTTATAAGCAAAGGATGAAGATCATCTACCACATTTTATAATATATGCAAGTACTGGATGATGCTGATTTTGGCACATGTTTGTATTTCAGAATGAAACTTTGTATGCAGATAGTGCACAGATAATAACTACCTTCTGAGTTGGCTTCCTTTGAAAATCGGAGATGGGAGAAAAATCTGTCCCATCATTTAATTTATCCTGCTCATAGTGCAGAACTGGTTCTTAGAAACCACAGACCTGTGTCCTTTAATTTTTTTTTGTCAATGTAATAAATTTTGATCTTTTTTGACCACAAACTCACAAGTGACAGACATCTTCAAATCAGTCCTGCACAAGTTCTCTGCTGTTTCATCCTCTTCTCTTAGATGACCCTAATTTCTATTTCCAGCATGATGTTTATGCACAGGTATAAAGTTGTCTTAAGTATTGCATATGCTGGGAAAGCAACCAAAGATGAGTCAGTAGTGGAAACTATTTAATATTGGGAAAACAGATTGCAGAAGCATTTCAAAAAGTAAGGCTGAGATTGATGACGGTTGCTGAAACAATAGCAAGGCAAATTTAAGCCATCTATACTAATATTCAAGCATGCTACAAACCAATTCAAGGAAACAGTTTCTTAAAATGAACTTCTTTAATAAGTCACATCACCACAGTTGACACTGTACCCTTCTGTTACTGGCCATACTGTAATGTAGATTGACTGCTTCTGTAAATCAGCTTCTTAGCTCCACTGCAGATTTTATTGTCTCTCTTGGAAGCTCTTCCACTACAAAATACCTCTTGGAGGACTTCAAGTGCTTCTCCATGCCCAACAGATTTTGCACATCTAGCTTCATCTGCATTTTTTCTAGTTTCAGGCAAATTACAAGATGGAGACAATGTCTGAAGCAAACACATGTTTCTTGTCTTATCCACCTCAAAGAGGACCAAAGATAAACTTTTGTCATTTTGCTGCTACTCAAGGTAGCACCCAGTGAATCTGATGGTGAGCTTTGTCTGGCAACCACGTTGTGCTTTGTGCTTGGGATGCTGCTGGTTGTAGTCACTAGAGAGCAGTGGCTGTGCACCAGAGAGTGGGATTTGGCTCTGCACTTTAATATGCTGGCTGGTGTTAGGCATCCAGATTTCACTGAAAATTTGAAGTGCTTTTGAAATTTGTGGCTGATGCATTCTCTTCCTTTCTGTCTTCAGACCAGCCAATTCAATATGCCCATTCCACTTTTGAAGATGGAGTTGCAAAACTGACTGTCCAAGATGCCCTACCAGAAGATGATGGAATTTATACCTGCCTGGCTGAAAACAACACAGGACAAGCATCTTGCAGTGCTCAGGTCACAGTCAAAGGTAAATATCACAGGCAGGATCAATTACTACAATCATATAAACTATAATCTTTTTTAACAAAAATAATTTTGGATCCTTAACAGAGGTGGTTGTAAGTGGATTCCTTGTTTTTTTCCAAGCTTTTGTCAGCTGGGTACCTCTTCTCCCCCTTGGAGGTGTGTGCAACTTAAGTGCTTAAGGACTGTGTAGTGTAAAGTAATAAGCACGTTTAGAAAAAGGTATTAGTGCTTTGACCTTCCCAAGAGCTTAGTGTACAGGGCAGTGAGGCTGGTCTGGAAGAGGTTTACCCGTGTAAGAAGGGACTGGGACTGCTGAAAGAAAAATAACTGCAGTATCACCGATATCACCCATCAGGCAGAGAATGTTACAGGGAGGAGGCAGATGCTACTCCTTTCTCTTGAAATGCAGAGCACAGAGACCAGTGCCAGGGACTGCAGTTATGATAGCAAATGCCAATATTCTTGTTCTGTTACAAGGCTTTATCAGATATAATTCTGAAAAGGCATGTATCAGCTGACTGGGGACTGTATAACTCTAAATAAGTGGAATTTTGGTAGAGAAAGTACCAGAAGAACATTGTAGTAAGCAACTGATGTGACCTGTTGTCTCAGAAATCTGACAGAGTGCTGATTTGACAGAATTGATTTGTTCATGAAAGCCATAATTCTGTACTAGAATCTCAAGAAACACATTCTAAAGGACCAGAGTTCAAAATGAAGACAAGAGATGACAGAATTCTGTGGATAAATTCAACCATGAGGTAGTACCCATCAATATCATGGTCCTCATTCTTTCAATCTCCCCTGGCATCAGTCTATACAGGTGCTTTGTTTTATGGCCTGGAGATTATCCCCCCCTGCCTCTCTCTTCAATCCCCCTCCCTCAGACTCTCCCTCCCTCTACAATCAAGCCTGTATTTGGTATTTGTCACCTGCAAATGATTTTTCCCCAAAGTTTTAATAGTTTGTCACTACCTGTCCAACAGACTGCTGAGTGACAGCTGCCAAGGGAACTCTTCCTTTTGTTTATGACTGAATAATACCTGCCCTAAATTTGTACATGCAGTTTGGTGGGAAATGTGCCCTGATTCCTGGGATCTGAAGATTTGTCTTTGTTTACCAGTGTTCTGAGCTGTTTGTCTACAGCTCTTCAGTGCTGTGCCTGCCCCTATTCTGTCTGTATGACAAGGCTAAAGTGAAAACAAAGTAATTCTGGTAAACCTATGAGTTAATTTCTTGATTATCAAATTGAAAATATAGTCGTCCCCTCCCCACCCTCTCCTTCTGAAAAATGGCACAAAGTAAGAAAACACCAATTTAAAATAAGCCTGAAACAAAAGTGTTCTCAAAGCTATCACTTATAATTTCTCTGAAGCATTTCACCTGCATTAGCTAACGGCCAATGAAGAGTGGTCCACCTCGAGGGAGCTGGTTTTGACATGGGGCCTTTTGATCCTCAACTGGGACTCAGAAACCAAAGGGACAGTCCCTTCTTCCTGAGCATTTCTGAGTTATTTTAGGGTTGACAGGCAATGCTAACGTGGGAGCAGTATTGAGCTGGCCTTTCCCTGGGCTTGTGTGCTCTGCTGAGCTATTTCAGGCCACGTAGTTGCTGTTGCACTGTGTTGGATTCCTCTTGCACTTTACATAGTCTGGGGCTAGAAAGCTGAATTGCCACCATCATAGGGAGTTAGTTTCTCTCACCTGCATCCCATTCTGTTTTCTGGGAATCATGGAGTAGGGAGGGGGAAGAGTAAGAGCGGAATTAAGAACATACATGACAGGCTGCAAAACTAATGTTCAATATATTTACAGTTTTAGCTATCCTGTCTGCTTCTTCCCTAAAACTCATCATGTCCCTGTTGCCATGAGGATCACAGTAACTTTCCCCAAAACTCAAATAAATGTGGATTTTTCTGCCAAAAATACTACCAAATTCAAAATCTAACTTCCAAATCTCTTATCTGTTCATGTATATTTTTCCACCAGAACCTCTATCAAAAGCTTATTGACATTAGAGTTCTCTGGGTCTCTGAATGCTCCTACTAAGGCTTCTCTAAATTCTCAGCTTGTGCAAACAGATTACAACAGAAAATGGTTGTATGTGCAGAAAGGGAGAAAATTTCAAAAATCCTCTCCTGACCAAACAGTGATTTTTGGAATAAAGTCTGTAAAATTGTTTCTGAATGGAAACCCATCTTTCTCCAGTTCCTTTTTGTCTCCAAGATGATTTAAGGATGTCAGGTTTCCTGCAGTGCTCAGTTTGTTCATTCATTGTTAGAGAAATATTTTCCTTTTATATGCGAGAAGTAATCCGTATTTAATCTAAGGAATGGATGTTCTTGGCATATTGTCAGTATCAGACCAGTGTCAGAATCCAGCTTTTCCTTAACTTACTTCTGGGGTCGTTGGACACATCTCTGTCTAGGTCTACATTTCACTTCATAATGCCATTTTTGGCTTTACTACTCTACTGCAGCAAGGATCTCATGAAGGGACATATCTACTGTGATCACTGGGGAAACTTTACCTGGAGTGAAGAGTCTGTCTTAACAGCAAAACTCAATTTTATTTTTCTAAACTGAATTCAGCTCACAGATAACTCAGAAAAGTTAGCAGCAAGGATAGTGAGTGTCAAACTGTTCAATTCACATCTGATTTTTAGTACAAGGTGGTCCTTAACCTGCTAGTAGGTTATAGGTGTTATCTAGCCATATGCCGTGTTTTCTAATCAACTTCTATGCATTCTTTGCCTTTTGAAAGTTCTGCTACTTTGTTTTTGTGAAAGGCAGTTATTGTAGGAAACAACGATTTAAAGGTCCTTTGCCCCATAAAGAGTTACTGTTCCAAGTCCAGTTAAATACAAGAGTGGGATTTTTTCCAGTGCTTTCAGCATGCTTTGCATTGGGGCCTGGATAATTAGCTAAGCTAATTGTGGCATAGCTTTCCTTCTAAGTCATCAGTCTCAGATTCATTTATGGTTGTCTTTTTCTTCCTTATTATTAAGCAGGATAAATTCTGTCCAGCACTGAGCAACCTCAGTATTACTCCTTTGTTTTGTATGAAAAACAGTGAAGGTACTTAGTTGTTTGGAGGAGGCTTTTGGCACTGTATCAAAGAAGTCCCACATTTCATATGGATGGGGCATAAGAAATGAAATGGTCTTTAAAAATTCAAATTAATCAGACTTCTGCTTATTTAAAGTGAGAAATTAATATCTTCAGATCACTTCAGATCTCTCTACTTAAGTAAGTGATCTGAAGGCTGAGTAAAGTAGGGTAGATCCATTAGGTAGTCTGTGGAGAAACTAAGTTAATCAAGGTGAAGCTGATTTTGGCCTTGTGAAGGACTAAGTAGAGGAGACTGAACCCTGACAGCCGTCTTCCCTCTGTCAGCAGTTTCTCAAAGCTGACACACAGGTAGAGATGAACTACAGAGACTGAGCAGTCTTCCTGGAAAAAACAGCTTAACAAATGTCTTCACCACAAGAATTATTTCTAACTGAACCTCCCAGTGAGTGGGGTGCACTGAGTAAATGCTAGATCAATTGGCCTAATGCAAGTAAACCTGAGAGGTGAGAAACATGGTCAGTGTTACTCAAGCACTCAATTATAGATGTTCCTGAAATGGTACCATTTGCTACTAAATGTAGGATTATTTTTTTCTTATACATGGTTTTCTATGCACAGAAAAATCAAAATTTGGGAGGCTCTGGGGCTGATGCACATTTTTTTAAAGTTTTTAAACAACATGTGCATGACTGATTTGTTCCTGGTATTGTATGTTCAAGCTATTGTATTTGGTGTTCACATTTCATCTTAGAATTTTCAAATTGTTTTATGATATGAAAATAAGTATATAAGTCATTTTTAAATACACCAGGCATCCTACTTAAAAAACAAACAAAACAACCAGCTCTTAACAGGGATATTCAGGGGACATTCAGGTTACCTGAAATATATGGTGATTATATACTGATGGGGATTGCAGATACTCAGGTTTATTTATGAATTTATGAATCAGGCTATGAATAAGTTATGAATTTATTTATCATTAATTTATTAATCAGGTTTTTAAATATATTAATCAGGATGGTTGAATATTTTAATCAGGTTTTTTATGACTAGGAAACTGAGGTGAGGAGAAGTTAATTGACTCTGGGTATACCTGTGTGGTGAGTTGGTGTTGGTGTTTTGCTGAGGCTGTGACAATCAGAGTATAAAGGCAAGAGAGGTGGAGGTAGTAACTGGTGTAGTTGGAAGGTAAGGCCACCTCCCAGGAATGGTGACAGTTCTTCAGGTGTGCCTCATTCCTGAGATAAGCCTTCTGATGTGTGGTTGTCTGCCAGTTAACTAATCACTGGCAAGGAATTATAGATCAGGTCCACCTGTAGATAAAATGTGTCAAAGGGATATTTAATTACCTGACATTCACACCAATCTCTGAGTGTGCTACACATGATTATAGACTGCAGGGAGAGTGGGAAGAGTGTGGGCTCTGTTGTGCCAAACCACATCAATACGGCGTGTGGGAAGCTTCTCTTATTTTGCAAACAGACTCTGCATGTCAGAGGGGTAGGTGACGGCCTGGTTCAGCTTTCTCTAGGTATGGTATCAAGCTGGAGCACTTGCTGTGACTCCTAGGAGAATGTCTCCTGTCTTGCAGTTCTGCAGTAAATGACAAACAAGATACCTGACCCACTGCATGCTCCTTCAGAGCTTTCCAGCCTCCTTGCACCAGGCAGCAGCATCACTGGTTGTTTCCAAGATGGAGCACGTGAGGTGTGGGCAGCGAGAGCAGCAGGGCAGGCTGGCAGCCACGGTGTTTCTGTGGGCTCTAATGCTCTGCAGCCACAAATTTTGCTGATGCTTTTTTTCCGCACACTGCTGGGGTTTTTATTTGTTTGTTTGTTTGTTTTACTACAGGCCTAATACTCTTTGTAAGCAAACACTATTCAGCAGATAGTGCTGCTCCTGCTTATTGGCTCTTGACCTCATTTCTCCTTCCCTGCCGGCAGTGCATTTGCCTGGACTCACATCTGTTCCCCTTTCTCCCCCACCACTTTCTGTTCATGCTTTTTTTTCCCCGGTGCAGCCTCCCCCGCATAAGTGTCTGTGTTGGGAAGCCTGTAGCCCTTCTAAGCTGATTACTGTAGTCATTCATTGATCACTGGACGAGCAGATTAGAGCCACCTGAAAGCCTGTCACAGTCCCTGCTGTAACCAGTTTATCAGAGCAGCAAAAGGAGATGCTTTCTGAAAAACCAGTTTGTTTTGTTCCTGTCACTCTTCCATCTGGTGTGAGCGGGACCATAAAATATAACCAGGTGGAAGACAAGCTTTCAGGTAGGAATCTTTTCCTTCAGTCATGAGACATGCTCTCTTCAGGTCATGGGTTGTTTTTCTTTCTGTCTCAGAATGACCCTTCTTAGACATTAATCGTTTAAAGAAGGTTATCACTGCAATAAGCAGCCTCTCTTTGAAAATTTGAGAGGCCACAGCTTTGTTTCTCTGAGATCCATATTTCTGCTGAAGGTAAGCTAAGAACAATGTCTTACTTGCCAACACTGATGAAATGTTTGTGACAGCTTTTCAAAGTCACTGCTTATTTGAAAGCATTTTGCTTTCTTTCAAGCATAACATAAATATAAAGGACTATAGATGACTTTACAAAATATGCCAGTCTAGTCCTATTAAATGTCCAAAAGGCATTCCAGCCCAGTAGCCTGGTGGGACTGCTTGCCTGTGTAAGAATTGGTTTCAGAGCATTAAGTGAAAGGGAGAGGGGTTTTGTTACTGTATTGAAGTCAGAGGTAAACTGTCATGGACATCAAAGAAACTGTGTTCCAAAGCTTTCAAGAGTGTCCCAAAGATCTCAGTCCAGAACTCTATATGGTTCATCAACAGCTATAACCCTTCTAAGTTTGGGGTTTTTTTTTTTAAATTGCCTTCTTTTGCCTTCTTGCAGCACCTCAGGACCAAATGTGAAACAGAATGCCAGCTGGAGACCAAAACTGAAGGACAAAAGCAAAACATGTGTGAAAGCTGTTATGATAGATGTGCCATCAATACAAAAAATGCACTCTAAAGACAGTTTCTTGTTATAAATCACTTCCAGAAAAAGGGGAACCAAATTTGTATGCAAATGAGGGATGAGTGCTTGCAGAATGAGGAAAATTTAAATGTCAGAAATTGCATTACCATTTCTTGTAAATGAAATTAAAAAATGAGATCGTGACAGAAAAATAAAAAAGAAAAAGACAAGAAAGAAAGAAAAGAAAAAAACTTACCTCTAAGTCAACTGTGACATGTGATCAAATATTGGGAGCATTAAATTATTATGTACCAGAATGACAGAAAACAGATGATTATTATAACAACTGGGAACAATGGCACTGGTCAAAGGGCAAACTGTCCCAGCTTGGATTGACCAATTCTATAGTGTTCTAAGTTTCAGCTGAAAAGTGGAAGTCATCAAAGTACATATAAAACCTGAACATGAAATTCATGTTCACTGAATATATGCCTGAGTAATTTTGAAAGCAAGGGCATGATGTTACCCCAAAGAATATTTTCAAAGGCAGCTGATGTAGATTAGCTAATGGGAACTCAAACTGCCATCAAACTACCTCACAGGATTAGCTCAATTTTTAAAACTCTACAGAAATTGCCTAAGGGAAGCACCTATCATTCCTTTGCAGCAGAGGAACAGAACAGAACACACCTTGTGTAGCTCTGTGCTACTGGAAGTGCTTCTCTGCACCTTCATTATAATGAAGGCTTGATTGTTGGGCCACACACACAGACTCTGTCTTTTTTTTTCAGGGTAGTGTCTTGGTTCAGGATGTAAATTAATCAAGAAGAGAAAACTGAACACAGGCAATGCTGTACTAGAGCTGCCTCAAATTGGACTCAAATGCCAAACATGTCTTGCTTTAGAATTCCTTTGTGACACCAACTTGTACTCAGAAATACAGTGTGGTTGTATTTTCTCTCTTGTTTCCACTCTACATTAGTCTAACTTCAAATTTGGTTTCTTAGCTCTCAGTCTGAGTCTTATTTGTCTTTGGGGGATTCCCTAACAGCATTCTCAGTACAGTATCCTTTTGATTGCTCACCCAAGAGAAGAGCAGAACTATTTTAATATTACCACAGGATAACTAATTTTGTTGCCAGTGTGGATTTGCCAGAGGAGGGAAAGGCTGAAGGGGCTGTAACTCTTTAGATCAGTGGCATCCTCAGGGACATGTGTGCTTTATGTGATTGCCTGTTCTTACTGTGCTTCCATTTCATTTCAGCTCATGCACAGCCCAGGTTTTTTTCTAATGGAACTGATACCTCTATACATCATGACTCCCTGCAATTAAACTAAATTCCACCTGAGCAGTCACAAAAATTGAGACTATACACGTGGAGGTAAAATTCTGCCTCAGTAGAATGCACATTTTCACTGTGGAGCTGACCTGGCTTGGTCTAGCATCTATGAATCGCCTTTCTGTCAGTTCTTCGTGTCACACTGGTGTCTACTGCTGGGGAATTTGTTAGCAGTGGGCCAGCTGAGCTGCCTCATAAATGTATTTGGTAGGAATACAGGCTCTCAGGCCTTCCATGGAGTTGCTGTCTGTGACAGTGACAAAAGAGCAATTACTTGATGTAAATAACGTGCAAACAGGGTAAGTCATTAATAAGGCAGACAGTTCTGAAGGCAAAAGCAAACACCACTTTGGCTGCAGAAGCTTCCAATGAGGAAGGAAGAATTCAGTCTGCTGACTGCAAAGTGATCTGCTCTGAACCCAGACATTATTTTGTATCTGTGACCCCTGCACTCTTTATTGAGCTTTCTCCTGAGGAGGGGAAGGAGAGAGGGAGGTGCGGTTCTCTTCTCTCTGGAATCCAGTGATAGGACTCATGGGAATGGTTGAAAGCTGTGCCAGGAGAAGTTCTGACTGGACATTAGGACTGGACATTTCTCTGCTGAGAGGGTCATCAAAGACTGGAACAGGCTTCCTAGAGAGGTGGTCAATGCCCCGAGCCTGTCAGTGTTTAAGGGGTATTTGGACAGGGTCCCAAACAACAGGCTTTAACATTTGGTCAGCTCTGAATTGGTCAGGCAGCTGGACTATCCTTGTAGGCCCCAGCCAGCTGAGATAGTCTATTCTATTCTGTTTTGACTGTTCACCCAAATCACGATTCTTACTGGTGCAGCCTTTTGATAGCAGGATTTTTGGGGTGCCATCTCAGTCGTGCAGAATCATAGAATATGCTGAGTTGGAAGGGACCCATCAGGATCATCGAGCCCAACTCCTGGCCCTGCATAGGACACCCCAAGGATCCCACCATGTGCCTGAGAGTCTTCTCTGAGTGGTTCTTTAACTGAGACAGGCTTGGTGCTGTGACCACCTCCCTGGGAAGCCTGCTCCAGTGCTCAGCTGGAACAACTCTGTTTGCAGACTAAATGGAGTAGACAAAACAGGTTAAAATGCTGATGAACTGTGATATCCCATGCAGAGGAAAGACTCTGGAAAGAAGGAGCATACATGGAGCCGCAGGATAGGGCTGGAAGACTAGCCCAGAATAAAATAAAGAGATTTCCAGACAAGATAAACTGGAACTTAGTCTCCTTTGTGTATTCCCAACCACCCTTACTGGTACAGGCTTAGGGAATTGTCAGTCTTAGGTTAACAGTTTTTCTGTGTAATGCAAGGACAGCATACAGACTATAATTTGTCCCAGCTCTTCAGTGAAAGCATTTCCCAAGGATATTTAAATCTTACTTTCTATTTTCAAAAAACAGATTATAACTGCAAAAACAAATGATGGGAGGTACATGTGTAAAGAACACTGCTAGGTCATTGAACACGTAGCTCTCATGACCTAAGTTTGCAAAACAGCATACTAACTTGAGATCTTTAATAAAGCAGAAATGTTCCTACATGTCTCAGGAACATAAAGGTCTGATACTTTTTTATGCCATTATAAATCAAGTTTTGAATTCTTGAAAAACTCGCAGAAAATGTTATGCCTCAGGCGTGAGGCAAAGACACTTTACAGAAAGAAAATGTGTGTCTTCACATCAATTTTCTGCCTTATAAAATCTCTTAATTTTTCAGTTGATGGCATTGTTAGCTTAAGATCTGGTAATGGCTGGATTCATTTACACCAAAAACATTGAGGATGTGAAACTCTTTTCAAGCTTGAGATCTGTGTGTTAGCTTGAGTCTTGCTTTGAGAGATTTTTGTGTAATCTGCTACTTCTTTCTCTGAGCCTGCTCACCCAGAGCTTTTTGAGTTAAGCATTCTCCTCAGCTCAGTTGAGTTATTAGCCTGTGAGCCAGAATGATATTTAAACACCATAAATGGTAAATGTTGTCGAGGCAGCCCTTCCGCACGGCTCGGACCAGGCATTAGTTGGCAGTCAACCACATGATGCTGGCAAACAGATTCCTCAAGTATATTTAAACCTCTTGTAAGACTAAACAAGTTGTTTGAAGTGTTCTGAACACAAGGCAGCAAACTCTCTATTCTTTGCGTGTCCTTGACTTGTGACCAGTTGTAACCCTGGCCCTGGGCCGCTGAGCTGCCGCACTGGAGCTGTGTGTCTGTGCAGTGCTGTAGCTGACCTGGCTTGAGCCGGGGGCTGGAAAGGTCAGTCTCCAGGAGGTCCTTCCAAACTCAATTATTGTGTGATTCTGTGCAAGGCTCAGCATGCTGAAGTCCTGATATTTCAACAGGAGATGTCAGCATTCTGCAGCTCACATGGAAACGTCTTCAGTACATCTGGGTAGGCAAATGAACAAGAAAATTTCCTAGACTAGAGATGTCCATAAAATGTTAACCCTTTTGACTACAGGCCTAGGTAAAACCTAGGTCTAGTCTTTGGAACCTTCTTAAAGTTGCATCATGATCTGGATTTTCTTCTTCAGTTTCAGCAGCAAATCTGGGAATGGGAATGGCACAGTGAAGTTACTGATTATTTTTTTCCTTCTCTCCAAGGATATAGATTTGTCTATGTCTTTTACCTTAGAATATAAATAGTTGGTTGCATAATGGCAGTTAAACTGGTACAGGTGTATTGTGCAATTGACTTGTACCTTGTACTTGAACTGTTGTTCTAAAGCAGTGATTACATGGACAATTTCCACAGGTTAACTATTCAGTGCAGCATGAATTTTCCCCTTTTCTGTTAGATATGCACCTTCAACTCAATAACTCACCCTTGCTTATCAATATAAATATGTTTACAAATACGCTCAAGCTCTAAGTTCTGATCCAGCTCAAGGGTTTAAAAAATTCAAGTTTATTTTGGCTTAGACCCTACCTAAGCTAACATTAAGAGTGCTCTTGCAATAACTTCCAGTCTGCAGACATGCAGAGGTTAAATTTATGTAAGGACTCTTTAAAACCTGGATTGAGAAAACCCAAATAAAAGGAAAGCATTTTTTATTGCCTTAAATTTCTATTAATACACGTTCATAAATAATCCAAATTTTGTTATAGTCGCTGTAGATAGATTACCTTACTATTGATTGCATAAATACTGGAACACAGAATAAGAGATCAATAGAAATAGTTTTACATCAAAGGTAATATATGTCTTTCCATTGCCATCCAAATATGTTTAGAATTTGTATTTTTCTAAGAAATTGGAAGAGTTTAAATTCTCCTTAATCTCTACGGATTTAATGCAGAAAGTGGCTTTTTGAAACATAGATTTGGATGTTCATTAGAGTGTCCTTCTAATAAAAAATGAACCCTCAAGGGTAAGGGAATGTGGTGGGAAAAGCCTATATTCCTTTTGCTTTGTAGAAAATATATGTGGGTATATAAAGTACCATTTACATGCTTTGCTTACTATTTCTGGTTTCCCAGGCTGTGTTTCCCACTGAGTTGTGCATCTTATTACTTACTGTTTCCCAACATTCATGCATATTAAAGCCTGAGGAAAGGCAAAACCCAGGAAACTTTTAAGTCGGATTACTGTGGTGGACTTTTAAACCTATCACCCTGTGTAACACCTTATCAAAAACCTGTTGAAATGACAGAGAGATCACTGGCCACCAGAAAGGCTCCAGCTGGGCTTACACATTGTGCCAGACTACGGCTCTGTGCAAAAATTGTTCTTTGTAAGACGCCTTTCAGAAAATCATAGTTCTCTTCCATATCATCTTTCATGATTTGACCTGCATGAAACCAACAGCTGTGGTTAAAAAATCATGGCAGCTTTTGTAAGCTACAAGAAAGTAAACTAGATGCAAGGTCTGAAAAGAAGCATTGAAATGTGCCTGTGCTCTGTCAAGCCCGCCTGTGGGAGCAGGAGGTAGAGCTCTCTGATATCCCCCATGAACTGCCTTGGCATGATCCAGGTGGGAGGAATTGAGTGCACCAGCAGAAGCTGATTGGGGAAGGGAAAGGGACAAAGAAAATTAATTGCCCTGGGTAGAAATTTTAATAACTGTTTTTTGACTCTTCTATTCCTTGTTTTCATTCTTAGAGATGAACCTACTCCTATGTAAAAGCAGTAAGAATTAAGAGTGATGAGGGAGCTATTAAATGGCTATAGGCGATTAGAGAGTATTAACATAATAGAGAGAGATCAAATCTCCTCTTTTTTCACATCCAGTTGAATAAGCTTGAGGATGCATAGACACATAATGAAGTCATGCCCTTATGCTAATGTCAAACAAAATTTTCCTTAGGTTCCAGATTTCCTTTCTGGTGCCAGATGTGCTGTATTTTTATTGTCTGTAGTTTTGGCAGCAGAAATACCCTGCAGGGTTACGAAAGAGGGTGTTTCAGCCAGAAGCACAGTGACTTGCAGCATCTCAGCTGGGAGCTTTACCTCTGCCTTCTTCCTTTCCTTCTGTCCTCCTGCTTTGGGCTCTGAAGCCAGCGCTCCCTGAGAGTGTATGGATTTTGAACCCCAGCAGAGTTTATGTGGTCAAAGGGACTTTGGAGGAATGAGGGAAATCAAGCCCTAATCCTGGCCAGGGCTTTCTGGGCAGTTTGCTTATTTGTTTTCTTATCTGTTTGCCTACTATTTTCCTGGTGCAAGTTACAGATTTTGTTCCTGATGTATGAAAACAGCAAGCACCTAGCTGTGGCCAGGGAATGTGAACTTCTATGGTTGTTGCACTTTTTGCCACCCTTTTGCAAACAGTTCCTGGTTTTTTGCGTATGGTTTTCCTTTAAATATTTTACTGTCAAAATAATTAGCCAGGTGTTTTCAAAAGGAAGTAAAATCACACTTCTCATATCTTTTCGACGTAAATGGGAACAGGAGTTATTTGCTTAATTTCAAATGATCAGCGTCCCATCTTTTCACTCCAAAATCAATTTGATTGCTGTTTTTCCAAACAAGACCTGTAAGGCTAAAATTGAAAGAGCCCTTAGATATGTTAAAAAAAGCTGTGAAAATATAGAGCACTGCTATTTCATCGTAAAATTGTGAAATGTTAAAGCATTCATCAAACAAACACTGAGTCACTGCGTAGTGCTATGTCATAAATAAACAACTAAAAGCATTTGCAAGCTTCAGAAGAATTTGAAAATAGTTAGCATTCAGGCTTTATAATTTGGCCTCTGCATGATTGTATCAGTCCCTTCTGAGAAAATGCGATGATTTTAGACTGAATAACAGAACTAAAATGGACTGTGTTGTCTTGTGTAAAACATCTGTGAGAAACTAAAATTGTCAGTAGGTAATTTTAATTTTTTCTAAGTCTAGGAACCCATAACATCAAATTTTAAGTAAAGGAAGAAAAATTACATGAAATAAGCCCCTATGGTTTCTTAATGAACAAATAGCATTTATGGGTTAGAACTAAAGTCTTTTTAATTGTTGCTGCTATATCAAGAAATATTTGACGATTTTTGTGATATTCTTATTAAGTTGTTGGTACAAAATGCTACTGATTACCAGATACTTATAAACAACAGTAGCATAGGATTAGAGAACCCCTTTAAAAATATATTTTAAGTAGGGAGGAATGCTTGTGTTTTGAAGAAAGCCTGTTCAAGTTGCCATGGAGTCAGACTTGTTAGCCGTGTATTTACTGCATCCTTGATGACACAGGTTTGTATAGGAATACTGGTTGCTTTAGCTATGATAACTTCTAATTTTTGAGCTCTTATGTACAACAGATTTTTGTATCTGTTGGCAAAGAAATGTCTTCACTTCCCCTGCGCTCCAAAGAACGCCACCAATACATAGGGAGATGTTTTTGCTCCTGCCTTACAACAGGTATTGAGAAATCAGGTAATGCTTCAAGGACTAAATCAAAGTGTATTTGCATTTTTATATAGTACATTTACAAGGATAGGAATGTTTTCAGAAAGCTGCTTTTCTTTTCTGTCCCGGGACTATTGAGTTTTCAGTATTTCAGACTTAATGATCCATCTTAATGTTCTTCTGCATGATTATATTCATTCCCCCCAATGAAATAGCTCTTTAGTCTCTCCAGTAACTTTTCTTGTACTGAAGCTCTATTCTTTACAGTTTTTTACTACTCACATACCACAGACTTCTATTTTTTTGATACTAGCTATCCTAAGTTTCTGTTTAAGCACAGAACTGGTCTTCATCCAGGACGTCAGCATAAACCTATGCGCTGCTCAAATTCAGTGTAAGCACTATTATTTTTTTAAGATTTGTGCAGTGCTGAGGCAGGTTCTGGCCCCCTTCATTTCAGTTTGACAGCTTCCCTTACAAAGAGTGAGCACTGATCAGTAACAATGGTGAGTTGGTTTTCATCCTTTAAGTCCTACAGTTTGCTCTTTTTGGAGTAGATGCCTGAACCCCAGTAAATCTTGATGTCCCTCATACCATGGGGTCTCCTCACCACCATAGGCTATACCTGCCTGAGATAACTTAAAAAATTGAGGCCTAACTTTTTTGGGTTTGTGATTCATATATGCAATTACTATGAATTATTTGCTTGCTTCCATTTAATGTTTATGCAGCTCTGTGCAAGAAGGTGGTTTTATTCCAGTACATGATCCTTTTATGTCTGCAGCACATGTTTTGGAGAAGTTAGCATTGCTGAAAAAATCCTTATGGGAAATGATTTTGCTCTGCTTCTTCTGTAGTTGCTCACACATTTCTTTTTAATAAGCTGAGGCTGTTATACTGTATTGTCTTCCTTGATTATAAAAATCCATTTATTTAGACTACGTGTGGAAGGCATGTGAGTCCAACAGAGCAAAGAGCCAGTTGTGAGGGATGTGGAGTGCTGCTCAGACTTAATGCTGTTTGTACCAGGGCTTTGGGAGAATTGCTGCTAGAACCACTATGAGCAAATTTGTTTCCTGGTCACTGCTAAATTTCGTGGGAGTTGGTTCTGCTCTTTTTTTGTTACCTGTCCTTCTCTGAAGACTTGAACTTTTCTGATCAGACACCAGGTCTGTTTCTTTGTCGGACTAGAGCCACACCTCTGCTTTTGTTTTTCTTTCCCCACTTTCCTCTTCTTGCATATCTGCCTTCCAGATTTGCAGTGTTATCAATTATTTCAGTAAAAAAGGATAATAGGAACATTTTTTTTAAGCATACTTTTCATTCTTTTTTTTTCCATATGTCTCTTTCCTGTCTTACTATTTTTTTGGTTTTTTCCCTTTTCCTCCTTTCTTTGTCTTCTTTTCCTCCTTTTTTCCATTATATGGATTTCTGCTTTCCCCCACACTATGAGACAAAGTTTCACTTTGAGGGACAAAGGAATTTCCTGCAAGGCATTAGAGCAGTGAAGGAGCATGTGCTGATATTGCTTAGTACAGCAGTTTGAAACTGTTTCTCTGAGTAAACATTACAAAACAGAGGGCTACGGTGAACCACAGGAGTTTATTTCTGCAGATGAGTTTCACCCAACTTCTTGGCTATTTTCTGTACAGCCTTAGTCACTTCCAAGCAGGTGCTGTGGGAAGTGCAAAGACTGATCAGTGTGGTCTGATGGTGAATCCAGCACTTCAGGGTTGTGCTTCCATAACACCAGTCCAAATGGGTCTCACTCAGCTCCCATATTTCCATTCTCACATGCATCAATGTCTCACAGCTCAGTGCCAAGAAAAGACCTGTGACATGAGCCAGCGAGACAAGATTTTGGCTAGAAAAGCTTTGCTAGAGAAGAGGAAAAACTTCCCCTCCAAGCTGCTTCCAAATTTATGTTGAGCTCAAATTACCCCAGTACAAACTTAACTTTTTGCCTCCAGGAGGTTCAGTGGGCTTGCTCAGTGAGATGCTGTCTTTTTTTCTAATCACTAATTTTATGAATTGTGGTTTTTCTCCAGCCTGGCACTTTCTGTTGCTGTAATACTATTTTGGATGTGCTTGATATTCCTTTGAAAATGTTGAAGGTAGGAATAAGCAAAATAAAAATATTTTCACGTGCAGATAGAATGTAGGGTTGATATTTTAAAGGCAAGACGTAAGAGGTCTGAACGCAAGCTAAACCAAACAGAAAGTGTATCCAAGTGACCCGATAAATATTTATGACTTTTTACATTTGGTCATGATCACTGCTTGGGTTTCAGAAGTGTCTTTGCTCAGCTTTTTAGAGCAGGAGTAGACTTCCTGGTGTAGTTTACCATATGGACCACAGTTAAATGGTCTTGTTTCATGGGCTCTGAGTGCAAGACAGAGGAAACTGCTGTGGCTACTGGAAACAACATATCACAGATAGATTTAATTCTTAAGAGTGAATTATTTAATTCCAACTTCCCTCAGCATTTGACTGTACAGCCTCAAAAGAAAAAAGAAATTTTAAAAGCCCTAATCCAACAGTGTGTTTTGTGACAACCTCAGGTTTTAGTCTTTACCGTCATCAATCAATTGCCTAAGTGAAGTACAGGAGAGGAGTGTGGCAAACTCAAACCTATTTGATATTGGCCATCTAACAATCTAAATGGTTTTTAATTTCTTAGAGAGTTGCAAATGCTGTGCTGCTGTGACTTACATTTGTAACTCATCAATCATGACAATGGCAACTTGTAACATCCCCTAGGGCTTTTAGATTAATTTAGCAGTGATTAAAGGCATTGAATTTTTGGTTACAAGTTTTTGAGTTGCTTTGCTTTTTTTTTTTTTCCCACCTGAGCATGTGTACTTGGGGAAAATGAGTGCAATTTCTCAGCGATACTCTCTGATATCTGTTAACAATGATTTAAGAGGATTTTCAGAAGGAGGACAGTTCCATTCCTATTTCTTGTCTTTCTGCTTGGAATACTGGCAAGGCAAAGCAGCTATATTGGGTGGTTTCAGTTATTTTTGCCTTCTGAGGGCTGAAACAAAACCAGTCTCAAAATCGTGTTGAGCCTAAGGTCAGTTACAGTTTGTCATGAAAATTCCAGTAAGAGACCTCTTTTATTCTTTTTTTGACTTCACAGAAAAGAAGAGCAGCAAGAAGTCAGAAAGTGCACAGGCTGCAAAGTTAAACAAGACTTTTGCACCCATCTTCCTTAAAGGCCTGACTGACCTCAAAGTAATGGATGGAAGTCAAGTGATAATGACTGTGGAGGTATCAGGTGTGTAGCTATAGAAGAGTATTACTTAAAAAATTTAAATCCTCCTGCAAAATGTGTGGTTTTTCCCATATTTTTAGCAAGTGTCTTTGCATTTGGAAACAATATTTCTAGGAACCAGTTTTTTAAAAGCTAGGTTTGTCTAATCTGATCTTCAGTGTGGCTGAACGTTGTCCACTGTTCACATGTTCAGACCTGTAGAAGTGTTTCTTAATTGCAATGATACAATGATATGAGTTTAATATGGGTCCTCTTTTTGAAGTGGACTTGTAATAGCTTTTGTTGTGAACCAAACAAGATTGAGTTCCTGCCAGCTGGGGTAAGATTAGTGCTGCAGAAAGAGCAGTCCTGGTATGAACTTTGGTATTAGAGACTCTTAATAACCATCTTCATGGTATCTAGAACTCATTCTCCCTCTCTGTTATATACGTGCTTCCCTTATTCATTTGTATTTTAACCATAATAAGACAGACTATTCCACATTACACAGCATTCACAGAGTTAATAATAGAAATTCCTGAATGTTTTGAAGATGAAATTGCAGAATCAGGTGGCAAAAAACCAACCAACCTTATTCCTTTTCTTAATTGACATATGGTGGGATTTTGTGTGTCTCAGATTTTTGTTGCTTCATATTTTGTAGCTAACCCACCTCCTGAAATTATCTGGCTGCATAATGGGAAAGAAATCCAGGAGACAGAAGATTTCCACTTTGAGAAGAAAGGCAATGAGTACAGCCTGTACATCCAGGAGGTGTTTCCTGAAGACACGGGCAAATACACCTGTGAAGCCTGGAATGAAGTAGGGGAAAGTCAAACACAGGCTACATTGACAGTTCAAGGTATAAAGTTCCTCTTTGCCTTACAAAATGGTGAAAGAAAATTATTATTCTAATGTGCTGGGGGAGTGTCGGTTTAAAATACATGAGTGTTTATAAAGTTTGTTGTCAAGGACGTCCAGGTTCTTAGTCTCTGCATCTGCATTAAAAAGGATATTGAGCAGAAGCAGCTTTAAAAAAATCTTTTCACTCTGGAACATTATGTGACTATTCCAAAAATGCATTCCTGAGTCCTATTTCAGGGACAGTACAAAACTTCTGCTAAATGCAGCTTCAGATTATAACTATCAGGCTTACTTAACTATGGATTAAATAACATATTAAAATTAAATTTTAATATGTTTTGTTTCTAATTGAAGCCCTTAGTATTTGGAAAAGCTGTCTAGGAGCTAGGTATCCTGGCTTTAATGTTAGCATTGTAGTGGTAGGTAGCAGGTAAGGAAGATGTGATCTCTGCAATCTGAGAACTAGCTGCAAAAAATTTGGCTTTGAATCTCCTCACATGATGTAAACCCCACAGCAAACACTCAAGTACCTATGAACTTCCTGTGATTGGGCATGCACTACCTTTGTGACAGGGACTTCTTCTAGTATTACTGAATATTGACATTTCCTCAAAGCCATTAATGAGAATTATTGGAAATCATTGTGAGACTTTTATTATTTTTAATGTAGAATATCTTATCTGCAGTGTTTGAGAGAGGTGTTTAGTCTGTTGTCACTGTCTGCTCTGAATTCAGACCTTTGTGTCTCCTCCAATCCCCCCTGAGATCCAGCCTCAGGGTCAGTCTTCTATATTAAATGCAATTTTATACAATTGTTAATGATGATTTATTGCATGAGCTCTCAACTGCACAGCAGTCATAGTACTGTTACTTGCCCTTAAAGCTATTCTTACCCTTATTCTCTAAGGACAAATCTCCAAGATTCCTTTTAGGGCAGCTTTAAAGTCCCTTTGTTTTGCTCTTCATATAAGCCTGGATTGAGCCAGTAAAGTGCCAAGTAAATGATTAATTTTAGTATGAACAAAAGTTACTTCCAAAATTAAAGCCTGACTTATGTTCAGATTAAAAACTTATACCCTGCATGTTCAAAATAACTTTCCTTGCCTGTGATTAGTTTCCCTGAAATTAGTTGGCTTAGTGGTGACATTCAGGCTTGGCATTTTCTTCTGATTTGTAAACTGTGTTTGTAAACTACAGAACCTCAGAATGGTATTCAGCCCTGGTTCATTAGCAAACCGAGATCAGTGACAGCAGCTCCTGGGCAAAATGTCCTGATATCCTGTGCCATTGCTGGAGATCCTTTCCCCACTGTTCACTGGTTTAAAGATGGGAAAGAAATAATACCAGGAACAGCATGTGAAATCCTGCAAAATGAAGACATCTTCACACTGGTCTTGAGGAATGTGCAGTCTCGTCATGCAGGGCAATATGAAATTCAGCTCAGGTATGTTTACTGTGGAAAAAAAAGGTTGTTCCCTTTGACCAATTAGTTATATTTACCCTCAAGTTGAAATTCCCACCTGAAAAAGACAAGAGTTCCATGCTATTCAGGTGAAATATTAGGGTACTAAAGGAATTTCTGAGATGAAAAGAACTAATAAAACTCCAAGAGAAAAGAGGAAACACAAGAAGAGTCAGAAAAAAAGGACAAAGCAGTATGGTTTCCTTTTGGGATCCTGAAAAACAAAGCGTTGTGGCAGCAGTATGGGAAGCAATTTCTAGCAAGGAAAATCACAATCAATTTCCTGAGTTTGGAGCTATCGTTTATCATGTTTGGCATCTCTCTAGGTGTTTGTTAGCATGCCTCTTTCCATGGGAACAAGCTGACTAGGGAGGGCTGTTACACAAGATCCATACCTTTAAGGGGAAAAAGTGTTTCCTGGCCATGTTTGAAATGCCTGAATTTTATATGCAAGTTGTAGTGTCCTTTTGCTGATGTATTTTGAAATGAGGCACTTTGATGCTTTGAACATCTTGTCATTCCTACCAAATCTGGAAGAGTTGTTTTGCATTTAATTTTATTTTATTCTGGCAAAATAACTGTCCTTTAAATGAAGAGTTAGATTTGCTGGCTCTTTACCTTGTAGAAAGTGCCACAGCATTTTCCAGCTCCAATGGTGAAGGTTATATATCTGCTATGTGGCTGTAGAAAACATAGTGTAAAACTTTAAAGTGGTGTAATCATTCCATGCTATTTACTGTGCATAGATGTAGTTGCTTTACTCAGCTAATGTTTGTGCCTTTCTTTGTTAAAATTACTTCATCATCATGGACATTTGAATCCATTACACTGGAAGAAAATTATCTGGTTTGCTCCACACACTAGATTTTTAGTCCAAGTGCACTAGTCTGAATTGTCCTTTGCCTACTTGCAAATAAATTACTCATATCTTCTTAATACAAGGAGGGAGGGAATTTCTTAATAAATTCAACCTGTTTAGCTTGTAAACAATGAGCTTAATTTTTTATAGTTATAGTTTGTTTTCCAACAAACTATAACTGTGTGGCCCAAATGATGGATATGTCACTGTGTAGATGCCTCCTAGCTCAGAAGTATGTTTTCATAGACTATCACAGGCAGACACTAACTTCAGTATGTTTTAGCATTTGAAGTCAAATGAGGCACTCACTTTTCACCAGAAAAGGGTGTTTTAGAAAATTATAGCTGTTGAATATCGAGATTTCCTATAATAAAGTTTTTCTACACTTAATTTCAAGTCTTATTAATAACATTTATGTAGGTGCAGTCACATATGCTATGACCTTCTTGCAAATGCTCTTCAGTAGATTTAGGCCCTTTGGAGTCTGCAGTAAGTTGTGAACTGGCTCATTTCAGAACTGGCTTGTTTGCAGTCGGCCCAGGTCATCTGGGAAATTCACAATGCTGATTTGTGCAGGTCATGTCTACAGAAATCCTTACATTTCTGTTCCTTTGAGCATCAGGGGTGTTTCTAGCACTTGGTACCTCTGGCAGGATTAGAAATGCCAGTTCAATTTCATTCAGGTCACCAACCTCGACAGGAGAGAGCAGAAACTGTGAGAATTGCTATCTTCTGCTGGTACATTTCCATACTTCAGTGTGTGTGCCCTGGGCATGGGCATCTTCTCTTATGATATGCCAGTGGTTTCACTTGAACTGGAAAGAGAATGAGATATTTCAGCAAAACTTCAGGGAGGGAAGAATGAAAGAGGGCAAAGGAGAGCCAAGAGAGCTTTGTGGAGGATTTTGTTGGGACTGATGTAGGAAGTTGACCATAATGATTATCTGTAGCTGGTGATCACCCAGGCCAGATTCATCACTGGAGACCTTTTTTCAAAGTGGAAGCCTGACAATATGATAACTCTAGAATGTACACTTAGAAAATAAATTATTTCAGAAAATTAGCAAGGGAAGGAGAAAAAGTAAAGTTGTAGCTAGAAAACAACACAGCAGATTACATGCTAGTTGCAGCTATTCCCTAATCCTTTCACTGGAGAAATAGCTGGGGATCCCACAAAGATCAGTGCATTCATGTTGGCTTTTTCTAATCCATAATGAGTAAAGCTGTGCTGCAATTAGAGCTGAGGGAATGCTGATACCTCATTTTACCCTGCTGTCATTCGTAAAATTCCAGTTAATGTTCAGGGAACAGAAAGTCATATGTTTTTAGGCACTGGTTATGTACTATGAGTAACAGAGAGGTAACAGCCTCGGGCATATCCAGGGAGCCAAAAGTCAGCTGTGTAACTTCAAGTTTGAGATAGAGTTACAACAATTTTCAGCACTAAATAGTCTTGTCTAAATAGCTGCTGAACTGGCTGCATTTGTCTTGAGTACTTGATTGAGAATTGTTTATATATTCAGAAACAGTTTTAACAGTACCTGAGTGGAAGAGAGCTGCATTTTGTGTCTTTCTCTCAAAAACTCCTAAAAAGTCCATTAAAAATATGGAATAACTGAGAAAACATAAGTCAATTCACTGAAGAGTTTATAGAGTTGACAGTAGGCTATTTTTAAACATAATCATTTTCATTTCAAATAAAATGTGCAGCTTCTTTTCACATATTAATTTTAGAAGCAGGTTGCATAGCTGCTCTTAGGGAGTCACTCCTTCTCCAACTCTCTTAATTTAGTCTGGGCATGGTTTCCTACTAGTGTTAATTATTTTCTAATTTTCTTATCCATTATTCTTAAGCTCTAAATTCAGTCCTAACACCTCCACAATTCTCCTTTTGTGTTGGTTGCTCCCAAATTAAAACTCTGGTCTTAAAAATGTGAGTTTAACAAAAGACCTGTTTGTCTCTTGCTGGTTCTTTCTCCTTTAGTCAGAGTGAGCTGACAAGGACAGTGGAGCCCAGTGTGATCCATCCATGATTGCTCATTGGCTTTCTGTCTTGCCATCCCTCAGCATTATTTAGAATACATCTTTGCTTTGCCTTTTACTATTTAGCAGACTTCTAAGTCTGGCTTTTAGGACAGTAGTCATTGTAGCCCCTCCTGGTCCTTGTTTTAAACCTACACAAGCCTCTACAATTCCTCTACATTTGCATTTTTCATTTTAATTGTCCTAATAATGTTCCATCGAGCCTCTTACATCTCAGGCCTAGATGAATAGTGTTGCATAAATATTGAAAGAAGAAGAGATTCACCCACTACTGCAGTTCATCTATTGAAATGTGGACATTTTAACAGCCTGCAAAATGCTTAAAATGGAAAATAAAAATCCTTTTCCTTACTCATAAAAACACAAATATCTATTTCCCCGCCCATCGTTTGCATCCTTCCAGTGTTGCAGGCACTGGTATCCTGTTATCCCAACATGACTTTTCCATGTTCTTTCACTCAGTGTGTACATCATAAATGGAGAGACAAACAACAAAACCTGTGAGAACTGGGCAGAGACTGTTTGTTGAGCAAAACCTTTATCTTTATAGCAATACAGTCAACATGAGACACCTCAGAAATCATCCTGCAGTTGCTTAAACAAATCATCTGCTTTGTCAACATTTGTCTTCTCAGACATGAAGTATTTCTCTTCTCCCCCTCTCCATCTTCCATAAAAGTTTGGTTAGTGTTCATTAGTATTGATCTAGATATTTTGATAATCTGCTTAAAATCAGGGGAAAACATTCATTTTATAAATCGGTGGTACCTCGAATACTCTGCAATTCAGGTTATATAAAAAGCACTCCTAAGATTACATTTCATTACACTAAACAGCAAATACAGTTCTGTCTTTCTGTAAAATTCAGTTTGCAAACCTTGTTCTCTGCAATCAACACATTATCTATTTTTAGAGAAGAAAACCATGACCCTTTCTTGTTCCATTCTCCCACTCAGTGCTGTAAAATGCAAATGAAATTATTGTTCTTTCAGGTATAAACAGCTTTTGGCAAAACCCTCAAGTGAGGTAAATCAATGCATCCTCTTTGAAGCCAGTAGAGCTGCTTTGCTTTGTATCAGCTAAAGTTGTCATCCAGTAGATTAGTTGCTTTGTTTGGGGCTAAAGCTTCATGGAGTCTGGACTCTCTCTCCATTTAACTCACAGAAAAGCTGGAAAACCTCCTTCTGAGGCTTTGCAGTTACCTGCACTGAAGCACCAGCTATAAGTAGGGATCTACTTCTTTGCCCCTTCCAGGTCATTCTTGAAAAAATGTAATTTACTCTGCAATATTTATTTCACACTTGGTAGGCTGGTAGGAAATTTCAATACGTCCCCCCAGTATAATTACAAGTGCTTTTTTTCCTGTTCCTCCAGAGAGTGCTTCCTAGGGACATGCAGACAATAAGTCTCATCTAAGGTTCAGTGAAAATATTTGAGTAGGTTCTGCCAAGAAACTAGTATTTCAAGATATTTTGAACATAAAAGCCATTCCAGGGAAAACTGATCCCACAATAGGACACAGAGCTATTTTTAAAATTGCCTCAGGCTTTGCAGCTGGGGTTTTATTTGATTTTGGTGGGCTTTTTTATTATTATTCTTTGACATTTTAAAGATAAGTCCTGTGCATGAGCATTCTACAGAACAGTCCTGCAAAAGTCAACACTTTCAGGCACTTCTTCACAGCAAAGCTACTAAGCACAGGTTTTATCCATGTCTACCATTATTCCACAATAACAGAGCCACTAAAATCTCTCTGTGTCTGGGGTTTTGTTGATAAAATGCCAACACAGAGAACCTCAAGCTGCACAAGCAATATTGTTGCCAAGATTCAAAACAGCAGGGATGTGAAAGACTTGAAGATGTTCCCATGTACTGGAAGGCTCTGTTTTTTCTAACTGCCCCTATGCATCTTTGCCTTGTCTAGATTCTGATATTGCGTAAATGTAAAAATATTTACCAAGGTTCCAGAATTATTCTTGATTGAAATTGGTATCTAAATCACCCAATCCTTCTTAATTTTTCTTGGCTCGTTTCCCTTTTTCCATCCTGTGATCTCCAAGGTGGGTCACTGTTTTTAACTTCACCTTTTTAGACACAGCCACTGAATTCAGAAGACAAAAGCATGCTCTCCCTGCTCCTAAAATCATCAGTTTGATTTCACTGGGAGCAGGACTTGCTCTGGGAAGGCTACACTTTTTAACAGACACAGACTCAAGGTTTGTGTCCAGTAGTCTGGTTTTCAGCGATTCACTTGAATCAGAAATCATAATTAAGATCAAAAAACTACGTTGTGAATCATTTTTCCATCTAGGTACTTGTATGTCCCACTGTTGCCATAATTTGTAAATGCTTCCCAAGGTTTTAAAAATAGAAAGAACAAAATGCTCTCCTACTTTCTTACCCCCTCCTTTATTTTTCAAACCCTGTGAAAAATAGCTTACTTTAGAAGGATTTACTTTGCCTGCCTTATTTGCTTCTTTGCATATGCGAAGAATTTGCAGAGGGAAAAATGCATTGCAGAAATGGGTCCTGCAGAAATGCTACCATTCTTCACAGTGGTCAGTACCACATTCAGTATCCCTGAATTCCTCTCCTGGGATGGTGCTGTCTCTGTTACTTCAACCTCTCCCACTGGAGACACAATTCTTTTGGACAAATATTTTTGCCAAACAGTCATGGCAGAAACTGAGCAGGGGTACCTCATCATTTAATGTACTCTGCAAATTGTCTATACTTTAGCATGCATGGCTTGTTCATTGTCAGCTTTGGATTGGTTTTAAGTCCTGAACAGGAGGGATCTTCAGGTAAACCAGTGGCCTGCTAAAGCCCCACAGCACTGGTGGATGAGCAGTTCCAGAGTGTGGCTGCTTTCCTGAAAAACTTTGGAGAAGCAGGAAAAAAACTTCATGAGTTCCCGTAATGGCAAAATGGGGCCAGTTTGACATGCATTGTTTGAAAACAACAGGTTGATACCCTGCCATAATTTGACACCAATCAGTATGTTGGGAGGGGGTGACGTGCTGTTTTTTTAATTTATCTTTCCATTTGTCTTGCATTCTTTCTATTTCTCTTGCTTCCAAATGGAGGCCACACATATGAGTAAATAAGAATGGCAGGTCTCCAGTGCAGGGCTGAGTTAAATACTCTCTGCATTGACTTAGATCCTCTCCTGCCCTTTGGACAGTTTCTATTTGGTACTCTGATGTTATCTAGTTTTTTTGTATTGAAGGAAATGAGGGTTGTGGCTTTCAGTGCTGTCCTCATGGATTGCCTTCAATAGCAGCTTGTAGTGTACATATTCTGACTTACTGGATATAAAAGTGTTAAAAACATTTCTCTGGTTTCTTGTTGTTAGTGGTCTTAAGGTCCAATAAGATATATTTCTAGCAGCCGGGCCTTTACTTTGTAATCCAGCTACTTTGATCAAACCCACCAATTTCTGAAACTTCTTTGTAGTTTTCATATTAGGCTGATCCACTGTTTCTTTTTCTGAAGCAACAGAAATCAAGGGAAATCTGTCTGACAAGGTGATGGCACTTATTGCTCTTATAAAGACAAAGCTTTGTGCTGCATCTGTGATTCTGTGATCTGTGTTAATTATCTTGCCTTCGCTGCAAGTTAAAAATGGATGAAATTATAGGTTGGTTTTCACCCAAACAGTACCAAATCTAGGAAAGTATTTCCATGCTCTATTTAAAAACTAGGCCAGACAATATATTTATGGTAAGTTAACAGTCCTGAGTCCATGTTTTAAACTTCAGGGCTAAGTGGACTTGAAGGTGCTCTTATCTAGCAAGTTCAAAGCAGAACAAAGCTGGGAAAACCTGCCTCTCTTGCCTTCCTCCCCTCCACCACATATGTGTTTTGCTCATGTCCAGGAAATGTTTTCAGTAGCAAAAATTATTTTTGTTCAAAGAAGACAAATAATCCAGGATTTTCTAGTCCATTTACAAGCTTATACTTAAACTGGGAAGGACAGAAGTATTTTCACTAATAAAAGATATCTCTAGTCCTCAGTCAATTCAAGTCTGGTTTTTTAATAGCAGTCAGGGGAGTGGTGGCAATAGTTACACAACTGCTGCCCTGGGGGAGTTAACTTTTGCTTTTGGCATCTCCTGTGTTAAGCAGAGAAGAGCTGTTTGGGGCTAAAAGAATGATATATATCTGCGGGAGGGAGGGAGCTGCAGGGGAGCGGGGAGCACTTTAAATGAATTCTTTAATGGGAGCCCTTTCCAGAAGGCATCCGTGGTATTCCTCTGCAAAAGGAAGAATAAGTACTCAGCACCATATATGGTGACACTTTTATGTTTTTTAATATAAACATGTACAGGCTGGAGCAATCCATGTAGATGGGTTTTGCTGATTGGTTGGGCCAGAGGGGAGGGAAGGAAATGAGACCCTGTTTTTAATATCTTAACATTAGAAAACTTAAGAGCTCGGGTTTGAATAAATAAACAGTAGGCAGAGTTGGAAAGATTTTCAGCTTTGCAAAATAGCCCTTTCCTCTGTCTTGATTTTCCAGCTTTTGTATTTATTTTCCTTTAGCTTGTTTGTTTGCAGCTGCTTCATTCTGTAAATTGCTTTGATTTTTGTTCAGGGAGTATGTTGTTCCCAGTGCAGATAGCAACAGATCCGTAAAAGCTATTTGAGATAGCTTGGCTCCAAATATAAGGGGACCAAATCTACTCAGTCAATCCCCACAATGCTGAGCACAGAAAAGCAGAATGCCACACTGGGTTTGAGCTGCTTTAGTGCAATACACAATCACTTAGCTCAGACAAGTTACAGAGGAAGAAACCCCTGTTTTTCTGATTTCACTTAAATATTTCAGGAACCAAGTTGGAGAATGCAGCTGCCAGGTGTCTCTGATGCTGCGGGAGAGTTCAGCTTCCACAGCAGAAATGCTCAGAGAGTGAGTATTTTTCCCAGGGACTTGCATGGGTGGGTTCTATTTTTTGCTCCATTAATTCCCTGCCCTTACAGACCCAGGCTGGCTGCTGTTCAACCTAATCCCCAAATGTGACCTAACAAATTGTTTTCATCATACAAGCTAAGCACATCGTACCAAGCCAGAGTAGAGACGATCTTTTTTGTTTGTGCCCTTATATGGCTCCTGAAGTCATCATTGATGCAATAAACTAATGGAGTATGCTCCTCTAATCAACCTCCCCTTCTATAAACACATTTTGTTCCTGCTCTGAGATTGTTCCCTGACATTTTTAAACCAGCCCCTTTCCTGGCTCTCTCTTTCTTTTCTTTTTCGGATCATAGTGGGAGGGAATCAGCCAGCTCTGGAGAGCAAAGAGATGGTGGAGATCATGGTAAACTAACATTTGGTAGAACAAGTGGCTTCAAAAAGAACAGCAGTGTAACCAGAGTAGCTGAGGAAGAGCAGGAAGACGTCCGAGGCGTGCTGAAGAGGCGAGTGGAAACTCGGGAACACACAGAGGAGAGCCTGAGGCAGCAGGAAGCTGAACAACTTGATTTCCGTGATATTTTAGGCAAGAAAGTCAGCACCAAAAGTTTTTCTGAGGAGGAACTGAAAGAAATCCCAGCCGAGCAAATGGACTTCCGAGCAAACCTGCAGCGGCAGGTCAAACCCAAGACCTTGTCAGAGGAGGAGAGGAAAGTCCATGCTCCCCAGCAGGTGGACTTCCGCTCTGTGCTGGCCAAGAAGGGCACCCCAAAAACCCCATTGCCAGAGAAGGTGCCACCTCCTAAACCTGCAGTTACAGATTTCAGGTCTGTGCTGGGCTCAAAGAAAAAGCCACCTGCGGAGAATGGCAGCGCTGGCACCCCAGCACCAAATGCTCGCCCCAACTCTGAAGCCCAGAATGCCACCCCCAATTCTCAAGCCCCCATTGCCAAACCAGCAGTGAAAAAAGAGGAGAAGAATGACAGAAACTGTGAACATGGGTGTGCAGTGGTGGATGGCGGAATAATTGGGAAAAAAGCTGAAAACAAAGCACCAGCAAGCAAAGGAACAGCACCCTCCTTTACAGAGAAGCTTCAGGATGCTCAAGTAGTTGATGGTGAAAAATTGGTCTTACAATGTCGGATTTCCTCTGATCCCCCTGCAGCTGTCACCTGGACTCTAGACAGCAAAGCCATCAAATCATCAAAGTCCACTGTCATCTCCCAAGAAGGTAAATTAATTGCATTACAAGCCAGCTGGATGGCACACTGTTATATCTGGCTCTTGATTAATAATATTTAGTTCATTAAAGGTAATGCAATGCTTTATTTAAGTCCTATGCCAGTAACTGTTTCCAGATGCAGCTTTCTTGTTATTTCAGTGGAGTACACAAGGAACAGTATTGTTTGACATTTCTTGCAGATTCCCCTTTAACAGCCTGCAGATGTAAATTTTATAAAGTTGAACTTCTTGCATTTTTAAACGCTGTTTACATTGCTAACGCTGTTTAAGGAGCTGGTACATGATGCTTATTTAAACTGAACTTTAAGGATTTAGAACATTGAAAACATAATAATATTATTGCTGGTTTACAAATTCTAATTTAATTCTTCTGTATGTTTAATATTTCAGGCTTTTTATTGCAATAGGAAACACAGAAGCAAAGAGGGGTTATGTCATAGAGAGAAATTACTACAAATACAAGTTAAGGTCAGAGTTGAGAACAGATTTCCAGTGTATTTAGTGCCCCACCACAGATGCTTCTGTTGCCATTACAAGCACTGAAATATTTGAACTCCACTGGCTTGGTGACTTTTAACTAACTTCAAAAGTGTATAGGGTTTGGTAGAAGTCCCTAGAGGAAATACTTATTGGTTTCAAATGAAGTGATTCCTTTATATTTCACATTTTGGATGATCAAACCCTACTAGACTGGTTTTTTGCATGAAAGTTAATGTTGTATCTAGACAAAATATATTTTCCTTGGGACAAAAAAAAAGAAGGAAGGACAATTGATAGCACAAAAAAACCTTCTTTACTTCATATGTGTTCCATAAAACACTGAGGGAATTATCTGAGAATGATACCCTCTGGTGTATTGTAACAAAAAAGTTCATGTTCACAGTAAGAATTATAGCTTTACACAGGGGTCTGTACTCTTACTTTTGAATCTTCCTTCATTTAATCCAGACTATTTTTAGTGCTACCAAATGAGAACCAAATTAATATGCAGAATAGTTCAGCACAACCAGTGAATCCTTGTGTAGTGTTCCGAGCAGAGTAACACAAGCATTCTCCTGAAGTGGATGCAGTCAGAAACAGCATTGACTTCAGAGAGGGCTGGGGTACTCGAGTAGTGCATTAAGGAGATACCAAAGTAAGTAGATGGAGAAAGGGAAATGGTAGCAGGTGCATTGTGTCTGGCTTGTGTCTGAAGTAGCATAATGTTTGGGGTTTTTTGTGAGTACATGTTGATTTTCATCCAAGGGGACTGCATAGAATAAGTGTCACGTACATGAGGAAACATTGACTGGTGGAAATGCCATTCGTATAAAAAGGACTGACAGAATCAGCCAGTTTAGCTAGCCTGATGCTGGAAGCAAGATTTCAAGGCTTTTCTTGGAGTTGCTCAGAGTGAAAAAGAAATTATGCATCCCAAAGTTCCATGACTCCTTTCAAAGTACATCAGATAGACAGCATCTCTGTACCAAAGCTTCTGAGTTTTGGCAGACCCTCCTTAAGTCCTGAAGCTTTGGTGTTATGGTGCTGCAGAAAGCTCTTTTCTTGACTGAAATAGTCTGAGTAATTGGTTATTATAATCCCCCAACTCATATTCACTCTATAAAATGGTACTGTGGAGCTGCAAATCCAGTGTAGCTGTTTACAGTGAAGCAACCCTGATGTCCAGAAATGCTCTGCCAGCTGCCTGAGTAGGGCATGAGACTTCTCCCATCCAGTTTGTCTGGGCTGGGTGACGGTCCAGGGTGTCACACATTAGCAGTGCTTTCCACTGAGGCCAGGATCAAAGGTCAGCATAAGGAATCCACTGTTCCAGGACAGCTTCTTGCAGGGGGTGAAGATGCTGTCCTTATGTTCCACTTGTACCTGCCCTGTTACACTTGTATCATGCTTAGCAGTCAGTGTTATCAGCACTTCAAAGTGAGGCTTTCTTTTGCACATATTTGCAGAGGATCTTAGAAAGAAATACTACACAGGGCTGTAAGTTTTCTCCTTTAATGGAAAGACAAGGAATGAGGATTAGAACTGGTTTTTTTTAAACCTTATTACATAGCCTCTGGTACACTGAGAGGGTGCATTGCATGATGGTCTATTTGGGGCTTTTTTTCTGACAGTACCTGCTAGCTTTGGCACTTGGAGAAGAATGTGTTGCTGCTCTCTCACTGCAAGATGCTTTCATGCCAACTGTTAAGTAATTAACTAGGTATGCATGAAACTTCAAGTAAGTTCCAGATTTCATAGAGATTCAGTTTTCTCTTTTTCCCTAATTAGGAACACATACATACTTGAGGGAGCCAAGGGAAATCATGAACTCCAGTTAACTGGAGTAACAGACTAGAACTGAGAAACAGCAAATTCATTCAGTATCAGGAAATACTGTTCAATAGGGAAACTGTGTGGATTAGTCTCATAGATAGTTTGGAGCAGCTTTAAACACAGAGAGCAACAGTAACACTGGATGCAGCACACAGCAGACCAAGGCCAAAGTTCCAGTGTCCAAACGCTGAAAATGCAACTTTGTCACTCCCACAGGTGTCATGTCCTTCAGCAGCAGTGCCTTTGGCAAAGCTTGGAGCAGCATTTAGTGGGCCCTGGAGATAATGCTCTAGAGTCACCCTCAGCTGAAAGAAGGCTGAGTCTGTGGGGAAGAAGAGGAATTTAGAGCCAAACAGACCTAGCTCACCTTAGTGGGTTTAGATCTTGCAAAGCCATTTTTAATTTCTTTGGTATGACCTTGCTCCTCTTGTGTTCAGCAACAAAATTCACTATGGAAGAGGATAGACTAGATCTGTTCTTAGCAGTTTCACCAACTGCTTTTGTGCTGCTGTGATATTTGGTGGTGACCACGGAGGGGGGTTTTCAGACTCTTCAGAGGTATTTCACAATAACTTAAGTGTTAATGAGTTGGATACTGGAAAATTCTCTATCTAGAGTAATGCATGTCCATCTGCTTCTTTGCCACACTACTAGCCCATCTTAGTATGGAATACTGTCCCACAAACTGGTCAGTGTAAGTAATGCATGAACCCCCAGAACGCCATGTATTTGTGTTTTGGAAATTGAATTATTCCTCTCTGTCATTCCCAAAAGAGAGAAAAGAAAAAGCAAAAGGAGACAGCAGTTTGCTCATCTCCTGGTGCCAAATATATTGTGAAGATAAATACATAAAACCCAGTTACAGCAACATGTGATTAAACAATGGCATATTTGGACAGGAAGGTCAAACTTGGAAGTATACGTGTGTGTGACAAGTTGACAGGACAGGCAAACTATGTAAAACTATGTCCCTTTGTGTAGTCACTCACTGAAAGTAACTTTCCTTGGCATATTTGTCCTAGTTGATAGTGAGGCCCTTTACCAGTTAGAAACAATGCTGTTCAGAGTCTGCTCTGTGCTTGCAGAGCCTGACTGACACTAAATTGCACTCCCAAGGCAGTTTAGCCATTGGAGTGCAGGAGAAGGGAGAGTGTTATCCCTGCTTCTGTACCACTGGAGAAGCCTGCATACAAACACCAGCATCAGAATAGTCTCTGACTGGTAAGGCCTTTGCCAAAAGAAAAGCTACACTGCTCCACAAAAGACCTTCAGGCATATTTATGCAGTATTTGTGCTGTGTTCTGGTAGTTAATCTAGGACTTGCAATGTATTCCATTATTCCAGGGTTAAATTTAGTTAGAATCTGGGCAGCATTATCCTCAGTGTCACAATCACAACAATAGCTAGTATCATGTCACGTTCCTTCCACTTTACATTTCAGCTATTTTCCCTTTGAAATCATGAACATCAGTACACTTGTTCTTCCATTCCTTTCAACAGCTCCCCAAATAGTACTCTGTCTGTTGATTGGCATGATTTTTTGCTTAATGTATCAATTTTATGATGAAATGAGCTCTTGCACTATTTTTCTGACATGGCACAATTTTATTAATGGTTTGATTTTGTATTTTTCTTCTTTTAAACTTGTCAGAGTGCAATTATCTACATTCCTGAGATTGATAATAATGTGATTTTTGCCCATGAAAGATCGAAATAAATGGTCACTAACAATAAAAAGAGGGTACCCATAAATTAGAGCATTATGCATTTATACTGTGTGGGGTAGATGGTGCATGGTTAAGAGGCACTTTAATATGAGACACTTCTTTGTTTGAAGTTACGGGCGGCTTTTTGTTTGGAAAAAAGTTTTTAAGAAGGCTCTAGCAGACACTGCAGTGAAGTTATATAAGGGCTGTGTAGAAAAATTTTCCTCACAGGGTGAACTCTTTAGAGCAGGACCCATTTTGTGTTACATTTCTATAGCACTGGCCCAGCAGTGCCCTGTGCTACTGTCCTTCTGTGTGACTCACTCTAAGACAGAAAATCCACGGAGAAAGTTCTTGCATGGTTCCAAAAGTTGTTCCATAAGATGGTAGTGAAAGGGCTTTGCAAGCCAGCATCCTCAGTAAACTGGTCAGCTGAGGTGTACAGTGAATTCAAGTCAAAACTGGCAAACTTATCATTTTTAAAGTCAGCATGGTCTGCTTTGTTTGGATAGGTTTGGTACTATGTGACTATATAGATGGAAGAGGAACTGTCTGATATAGACTCAGGTAGCAGTGATGGTGTAGCTTAGAAAATGCCCTGAGTTTGTATTGCTTTGTCTAAGCCAGCGTTTTTTTCTTCCCAAGTTTCTTGGCAGCACAAAGATTTGGTAATCTTATTAGCAATAATGCCTTAACAACTTTCTTGTGACTTAACATAACTCCTAAATCTTCCTGTCAGTTGTGCGAGTCTATGTCTGCCAGTTTAACTGGGATCTGTTGTGACTTTTTTGTTTTCTTTCTGATTAACTTTGAGCAAGAATTTGGTGTGTAATTAACATGACTCTATGTACTGCTGAAAGCAGATAGATTTTGCACCTTACAAAAGCTTCTTCAGAACGTTTAAGCCTGAGCATCTGTTCTGACACCACACCATGTTTGTCACAGGCCACATTTCCCTCTGTCATTTATGTCTGAATCTACCTTCTTCCTGTAAATGCACGTAGTGTGGATTTAAATACATCCAAAGAGACACATTTTCTATAACCACTGGTAATTTATTGCAATGTCTAACTATTCTAGTAAGAGTTTTGTTACTAAATCAAGAAACAAAACAATGCCTTATTTCTAACTGGATAGAAAGGCTTTGACTCTATAACCAAGATATCTTTCTCCTTTGTTTTGAAACTTGACAAGTCAAGCTCTTACTAACCTTCTCTCCATGATGCTCTTCATCCAGCCCTTGGAGGCTTGGGTTTGTTTTGATTTGGTTTTCTTTTCAATACCTCCTCTCCAGTTGCTGTTTGTTGGTTTATTATCCTGTTTAGAAAACAGCAGCAGAACCATGTGTGGGTATCAGCATCAGTGAGATGGAGGTCACCTTCCTGTTGCTGCTCTTACTGGAGGTTATTTGTCCTCTTTCTACCTCACAACACTGGAGCTCATGTTTGCCATTTCTCTGTTAAACCTTTAAACCTTCTGAATATACAGCATCCCTTGCTGCCGTTGGTGCTTGTCTTTTCACTATCTCAAGCCCCATTTTCTTTAAGTGAATGGGACTCAGCTTAACAAGTAAATGAGATTGTTTATGAGGACTGCCCTCTTTTCTCTCTTTCTGTCTTTTCCCTTTCCAAGATTCTTTCTAGCATCTGTAAATTTATAAAAGTTAATTTATGAGTACTTCTACATCATAGATTAAAATATTTAATAGCTTGGGTCCTAGTCTGACCACAGAGGAAATCCACTAGAAACAGACTGAGTGATGATTTCCTATTGTCAGCTTCTTTAGGAGACTTTTATTTTGGCTCTCTAACTCCTCCTAAATCAATGTCATCAATATAGTAATGTAGAATTAATAACAAGCAGAATAATGTGAGATATCACAAATATTTCAGTAAAGATTAAGAAAATTACCTTTGCACAGATACATTTCCCAGTTAAATGTCTAATATCATGAATCATGAGAGTAGGTTTTTTACATTGTTTTCCTTAAAACTATCAATAGGCAGTAATTACATTTGATGTTTTTTCTTCTCTGAAATTCATGTGGTTTTTTCACTGTTTTTTCTGTTGTCATTGTAACTGTAGTCAATATTTTCAAGGTCAACCCACTTCTCATTTTTAAACATGACTGTGACACTAGTGCATATTTGAACTTTCCCAGACAATTTGAGATTTATTAGAAAATTAACACTATATGCCAATGAGTTCCTAAAAAAATTATGTCTCCTAGGCACAATTTCTCACAGACCAGTGTTTATTAATATTGCCTAAATACTGCACAGTACTTTTTTATACCATGGGATACAAATGAGAAAGCCATAAAGTTGAGTCTACATCATGGATAGGAGTCAGGAGGTTGGCCAGCTAGATGCCAGTGTGGGGAATGAGACTAAAGAGCTGTTTTTTGTTGGTTTGTGTATTTGTTTTACATCTGAGGTTGACTTTCTGTGGAGTTTCATGGAAAGAATGCAGAAGCCTAGAGATATTTTAAACTGTCTTGCACTATTTTTGAGTAAGTCAGAGAACCCTTTAATGGCTCAAAATTCAAGGGAAAGTCTTTGTGTATCTAAACCAGAGTCTCCAGTAAACTATCAGCTTCTGTGGCTGTTGTGTTCTTTTCTAGAGCTGCACCAGTCCCAATGTCTAAGTGGTAGATTCCAGTATTCATGTTTATTTCAATCCTGCACTTTGGGACAATGTTTAAGTATCATCCATGGCCTGATTCCTAAAAAAAAAAAATAGAGGGTTGGGGGAACAAAATAGATAGCAAGTATTTTTAGTTGACTGGAATTTGTGAAGTGCCAGGGTTTCAGAATACCCAACTGGAGTAACCAGTCTGGGCTTTCTAGCAGTTCTGAGAAAATAAGCTTGTTTCAGGTCATGGAGGGGTTTGCAGAGGAAATACCAAATACTTCATTGAAAGACATTTGGCCTTCTGGCCCCGGGAACTGACTGTAGCTCTAGATCACAGAACATAGGCCTGGTTGGGAAATTTCCTGTCCTTATGAAATGTCATCAAGTTTTGCCTGGGTTTCAGTAGTTTGGGGTTTTTTCCTGGTTTTCTCTGAAAATGAGGTTTCTATAGCCATGCTCCCTCAGCTTCCCCTTACACTCATGATCCAACCTGGCCAATACTTTCTGATCCATTGGCCAATTTCATACCCAGTCCTAGTGTTCCACAGTTTCATGAATACTAGTGGCTATATAAAGGAGAGTAACCCAAATTATCTCATTTTCCCTTCACTCCTCCTGTGAGGGCTACTGCCATTGTATCTGATGGTAGCAAGAAGCCCAGTAATCCCCATGTACTTTGCATGTGCTGTTCCAGTGTAGTTCCTGGGGAGAAAGAAGAAGTGGAGGAAAATAGAATGCAGATTATTTCCGCAGGGAGGTGGGAGTTAGGAGGAAAAAAAACAGATTTCCTTCACCTTCCTCACAAAATAACTTCATTAAATGAGTGTTGACCCTGTGTCACATCAGTCTTCAATGAACTGAGGGAGGGCTTTTGAGCAGGCAGAAAACTCCTGCAGAAGCTAAAGTAAATTCTGCATTGTTCCAGTCCCTTAACGATTCATTTATCCTTACAGGCCAGGCTCCCTTCCTGCAGTAAGGTGGCCAGAGGTCTCCCTCGTATGTGTCTCTTTGTTCCATAGTTTATGGGTTTTTTCAAAAGCATCTTTGAGTTTCAATGTGGAATGTTTTCTAATCATGTTACATAGATTTATACAAATTCTTAGACTGGAAGTTATCTTTGGCTTGCTCTCCAAATGTCTCTTTAAACAGCAGAGACATGTGAATTTATATTTGCTAGATGCCTGCAAGAATACTTTTCTACTGTCTCTCCTCCATTTGGAATGGAACTGCAGCTCGTGACATTTTTGGCTTCAGCCTGACTCATGGAAAAGCGTTGCCTCAGGGAGGGCACGTGGATTTTCTTTTCACCCTGTGGTTGGCTGAGCACAGCCCATGTGAGTGAGGGGTCAGTGCTCCTCTTCTGAGATAGTTTTCACATCATTTCTCAGGGGAAATAGTCATTATTTAGAGCTTCTTGATTTTGTGGAGGATGATAAGGAGGGGAAAAAATAATTTTCTTCTAACCGTTGTGTGTTTCTGGCAAACCAAATTTGTTGGAGACCATTTGAATGTTTTTTATAAGATTTGTCTTGAACAATGACATCCAGGTTTAAAATGAGAGAAAAATCTGAATGCCAAGAGCATAATTGCCATGTCCAAATGGAGCTCATCTCCAAAGGGAACCAGTAAACTCCCAAAGTTCTTCGGATGGAGGGGAGTTCTTTTCAAGGTCCTTTTCATGGACCAGTATCACCTGTGCCTGTGCCATCTCCCACTTCACAGGGGATACATTTGATGGTGAGCCTGGGGTTGAGCACCCTGGAAGGCAGAAGGCAGCCTCCAGTTACCATAGAGAGAAAGATGCTGGGAAATTTCCTTGCATCTCAGGAAACAGGGTAAATATCTGAAGAAAACCATCTGTTCAATCTTGCCATTGATTAGGAATGACTGTGAGAAAGGCAAATGGAGGAAGGGGGAAGGTTTTACTGCAGCTGAGGTAAGTGGAGGGTGAAGGTGTTCTGGACAGGCCAACAGCAGTGGGCAGAAGTGCACAATGCCCCAGGCTGTGTTTAGGGGACAGACCCAGCTTTCCAATGAGGAAGGAGAGCAAGCCCACACTTCACCCTCGCTTATTGAAGGATATTTGGAAGGGGAAGGTGTGGAGCATTTTAATTGGGGTTCACCCTGGGGAGGAAAGTACTTCATCGTTCCAAGAAATGCAAGTGAACGTAAGGGACACGGTTCTTCTTCCTCATCCCCCATCTACTGGGAACAACTTCTGTTTTGGTTCACAGAGTTTTAATTTTAAGAGGAAATATATTTCCCTTGGGTCATACCAGGCTTCCCTTGGTAAATAATGAGCTTATGTTGCATCCTGTTTCTGCAAACCCAATTAAGTCAAATTTTGGTTTTTTGTTTGAAAAAAAATGGATTTGTTGCAGTGACAAATTTGATCACCACTAATATATCAGACTTTCTAATGGATGTTTTACAATACCAGGCAGTTTTTCATTAGGAAATTCAAGCAAAAAGAAAATGTCTTTCAATAGCATTTTTAAACTTAGGCACCAAGCTGAAGTTCTGGTCTCACACATGTGAGTGCTCGTGGGAGTGCTAGAGACAGGGCTGAATCAAAACAGTGCAGATGGGCATTTGACAGTAACCCTCTTATTTACACTCCTACACTATGAGCACTTTTGAAGAAAGTCACCTGAGTGAGGACTTCTGATCTCTGCTGTAAGACAAAGAAGAGCAGCAGAGGTGCTGCTCTGGGTCTTCTCTACCCAGTAACCAGTTCAGGGCTGCAGGGACAACTTGGAGTATGCTAGGGAAAAGCAATAAGATTCAATTTTTTATTTTCTTAGCATTAATAAGGTTCCAATAAGGTTGAATTTTAAGGACAGCTTTTCTAGTAGCGAAGATCACCTGTAGTGAAGGACTGGCTCATGTGATGCATTCTCCTCCTTACTAGCACTAAGGTTTTTGTGAACTGCAGCACAACATGCATTTGATCTCTCCCTCCTTTCTACAGGGACACTCTGCTCACTGACCATTGAGAAGGCCATGCCTGAAGATGGGGGCGAGTACAAGTGCATAGCTGAGAACCCAGCAGGGAAAGCTGAATGTGCTTGCAAAGTGGTGGTAGAAGGTAAGTACTGTGCTGGGTACAAGAAAACTCTTCCTTAGAACTTCCTTCTTTCCAACTTATTTCCCAAGAACAACCTTTGGGAACTACTTACATAAATAAAAAGAACTCTACCCCCTTCCCTTCTGCACTTTTTGGTTGATAGATAATTCAATGTCTCCCATAAAGGAGCATGAGCAGAGAGAAGTACAGTACCAAGGGCTATATTTGTGGAATAATCTGTGTTCTCCTGCTGCCCACTGTATCTCTAGTAGGTTTTTAGAGCAGAAAGCTGAACTTTTAAGATTTGTTTCTGAGCTGTGTACATCCTTTGAGAGCCAGTAAGAATTCCCTGTGAGCCTGGTGAGCCTGGGTGTCAGTCTGCCTCAGTACTACATGTGGCACACTTCTCGCTCCACAACTCCCCAGTTCTTTGCATTCACAGTTGTTTGGTCATTTGGTTTTTTAGCATAAGTGAGCTAAAATAAAAAAATTAGCAGCTGAACCACCATTGTGTTCCATAGTCTTAGAACATGGGTAATTTACTGACTGAGATACTTGTTTTCAGATGTGGTCATGCTGATGACACTGTACTCTTGTCAAATAGTCTTGGCCTTGGGCAAGGCTGAGGTGAGGCTGAGTGAGACACAGAATTATAAGGCTGCCATGGAGTTTAAATTATTTAAGGGGCTTTAAGTAACCAAATGTCCTTCTTACCAACTCACCTTCTGGTGAGCTTATTTTTGAATACTGTGAGACTTTCCATTATAATAAAACGAACACAAAACTAGACAACAAGTCTAATAACATGGAACTTGGGTACTGAACCTTCACAGCTGTGTTGCAGATGTGGTATTTGTGGCAGGAGGTCTAGGAAAGAAAATCATTCTTTTTTTTCCTAATGTTGCATGACACAAGGTAAGAATGTGATCCTGTAACTCCTCACTAAAGGACAGTCTTCATGTAACTGGAAAAGGAATTAATTACACATAAACTTACAATTAAATATACTGGCACCTCTAATGGCACCTTCTGTGATATTAACAGTCACAGCATAATCTGTCTTAGATATTTGATAAGCTATTGTTTATGGTTCTCTAATTTAAAGCAATAAATTTTGTCAGTGCTGAAGTTCAAAGAAGAGGCTTTAAGCAAAATCTAGTCCCTGAAACACCTTAACCACCACAGATCCAGAGTGTTGAAGGATCAAATCATCAAAAGCTTAGCATACAGTAGTTCTCTAGAGCTGCCCTAGGAAACTTTTAAATGTTTCAGTCACTTTTGCATTTTTCCTCTGTCTTCTGATCTCCTTCAAGTAGTTGCTTTTCTTCCTGAAGCTTCCCTTAGTGTATTTCCCACTTCAAGTTTCGTGCTGGACAATGCATGCTCTGAGAGGCTGCAGGTAGAGTTTGGCTTGCAAAGTCTTGATCATGGGAGGCTGTCAGCTCCTTGCCTGATGATGTGAATGACATTACCTCAGCTGTCTGCCTTTCTGTGGTGGTGGCACCCATGGCATTAGGAGCTCACTGCTCACATCACATTGGGCACCAGAATGACCACATTCCTTACCCCAATACTGGCTGCCTCATCTGCCTTTTTCATTCTCCACTGGCATGCTACTGAGAAGAGGTTTCTGAGGAATGGCACCATAGCAAACTCCAGCTATTTAGGAAAGACGCCATTTGATACCCCATGTCTGAGACTGGCAGAGGGGATGACTGTTAAATTAGAATTGTAATCTAAAACAACAGTTCAAATTTCTCCCTTCTTTGGCCTGCTGTCAGGATCCCAGATGCTGATTTTTAGACTAAGTAACTGTAATCATTATATTTCTTTTGACACCATGCGCTCAAAATAAGATTGGAGGAATGCTTGACTTCATTTGGCAGATCTGTAGAATCTGAGTGTCTGAACTCTCACACAGCCTCCTGCTCTGAATTATTTACTAGGAGATTCTCTCTTCCCCTGTTAACTTTTTAGGAAACTTAGATAAATTTTCACACTCTGCACCTAGAAGAAGGTGACTAAAATAGCTGTTTCCATAACATTTATGTCATCTTTTTCTCTGGTAGCTAACAACTCACTCACAGATCCTCTGAAAGCTGAATATTTGAAAGCTGTAAAGTGATACAGCTATTGCTGAGATCATAATCCATAATCATAATCTTTCTTCCAAAGATAAATGTCAGCATCAAACAATCTAACAAGCAGAGCTTGTTAGGATTTACATTGTAGGACATAGAATCCTAGAATGGTTTGTGTTGGAAGGGACCTTAAAGATCATTTTGTTCCAACCCCTTCCATGGCCAGGGACTGCCTCCGATAGATCAGGTTGCTCAAAGCCCCATCCGGCCTGGTCTTGCACACCCCCAGGGATGGGAAGTCCACAACCTCTTTGGGCAACCTGTGCCAGTGCCTCATGACCCTCACAGTGAAGAATTTCTTTCTAATTTCGAGTCTAAACTTTGCCTCCTCCATCTTAAAGCCATTCCTGCTTGACTTGGCACTACAGATCCTTGTGAAAAGTCCCTCCCCAGCTCTCTTGGAGCCAGTTTAGGTACTGGAAGGGGCTCTAAGATCTCCCCAAAGCCCTCTTCTCTTCAGGCTGAATAGCCCCAACTCTCTCAGCCTGTCTTCATAGGAGAGGTGCTCCAGCCCTGTGATCATGCTCAGCCTGGAATAACCTTAAAAAAAGTTGCACCTTTTATTTATATCTCATGTAGGATACACATGGAAAGGAGTTTTATTGACTCCTAGCTGGTGGTGTAGCCTGCAGTGATGAGCAGTTTCTGGATAAGAGCTGTGCAATTGTGAAAATACTAGAATCCATCAAACTTCAGTCCTGTGGTGTCCCTTCTGGCATTTCTATTTAGGAATAAACCAATGGCCAATAATATCTTCTTGGAAAGATTTAAACACATGGAGGAAATGTTACTCTTCAAAATGGGTTAATCTGAATAGATCACATAGACAATGGAACAGAAGAATTACATGGCAAGAGATTCTTTTGGATGAAATTATGTTTTGATATGTCTTTGTTTCCCTTTTCTCTGCACTGCCTAACACAGCTTTGTGCACATTGTACTTGGTCTATTCAGCTAAAATACCTATCAGCTAAGATGGCACCTCTTGTCTAGCTGCTTACTTGGGTTTTCAGTGCAGCTGCTTTTGTAGAGGGTTTCTCCCTCTCTGCTCCCTCTTCCTTTCAGAATGTGACAGTCTCCAGCAAATCTGTGCAGAAAATTTTTCTTAAAAACGTGAAGGACAGCAATTTCCTCTAACTTTTCAGAAAGATCCAAAACAAACCTTTTATTAGACAGCTTTTTCGTTATTGATTTTCAAATAGGATTTGTATTTTATTATTTGTTTTGATTGCAGATGCCTCAAAGACCTCAAAGCCTACTGAGAAGAAGACCAAGAAGCCTAAGACCACACTTCCCCCAGTGCTGCCAACAGAGAGTAAGTGACTGTGATTTGATTTTCTGTCTTTTCGGTGGAAACAAAAGAGTGTTTTGGGATTCTGTGGTCATTCCCTTCTGTTTGCAGACATAGTATCAGAAGCCTGTGCTGTTTCTTTAGCCTTTGCTCTTAAGTCATGTGAAATGAGTTTTTGCCATGTGGGGATTAGAAATAAGAGCCCAAACTCTGAGTTCAGACCTCGCCCGCTCCACTCTCTGTTTTTCATAATGATGCAATAAACTTGTGACACCGATTTATTTTTGGCTGCCTCTCAAAGAGCACAGAAATACTTGAGTAGTTTGCTTCAATTACTTTGTATCCTGTGTAGACAATATGAAGTTTTACTGTTGGTAGGCAAAGCATCTTGACTGAAATGCCCTGTAGAATAATCTGTCCTTTTTTGGCATGACCATGGAGGATGGTTTTGCAAATTTTGCATTCTTTGTTTTAAAGCCTAAATGCTTAACTTTATTTTAATGCTTTCTGAAATAATAAATTAGCTATAAATTCCCATGTTTGCTACTCTGCATACATGCATTGGGTTAAGAGGTAAATGGTAAAGGCAGCACAATAATGTCAGCATAGGAATTCCTAACACCAGTACTACTTATGAAATTAAGGGATACAAATATCTCTTAAATCAAAACCAGTCTTTGAAAATTGTTTATCTAAGATGTCCACCATGTGAATTCCTAAAAAAGATGTAAAGATGTGGTTAAATGGAAACATGAAATATTTTATCCAGCTCTCTGAAGAAACCAAAAACCAAATAAACTCTAATCTGGTCTTCCAGCAAGAACATTTGCAGCTGCTTTCAGCAGGACTCAGAGCAGTTTTATACTGACTGATGATCACAGGTAATAATTGTGCTTCTGGAATTGTGACTTACATAAAACTATGCCCTGGGCCACAGCTATTTCTGAGTTGCTGGCTGAGCATTATAACTCTCTCTCCAGCCTCTCTTAGGGGATGTGGGAAGAGTCCCACTGACATGCTCCACCTCTGCACCTGAGCTTCAAGTGCCATAAATAATAACATTTAAGAACAATGATTTTGTTATTGAACATCGATAGAAAAGAAAGTTTTAAAGCCATTTAAATCTCCACAGGATGGTGTTTTGAATTGTGTTTTCTATGCACACAAACACACACATTTCCTCTGATCCTCCCAGCAGTGTTATCAATTGCAGCTTTCCCAGGAGAAAGTGTGAGTTGGGAACTAAGTCTAAATATGGAGATACATGACCTGATCCACATCCTGCTTCTTTTGCTTTTGGTTTTAGTGGAAATTGGACATAGATAGCAAAACAGAAGTACCAAATCTGACTGCAGAAATAGTTGTGAAAAGAAGGTTGAAATAATGGGGAATGGTTTTTCTACACGGATGGTATATCAGTTTCAAGTTCTTGAACTTCTCATAAGCTCTTTTTTCAAAACACCTTTAAAACATCTTTCCTGCTGCGCAGAAAACATCAAGGTAACCAGAGAGAATGTTAGGAAACTGGGCTTTGAAAGAGTTTTTGGAAAAGCTTTGAAAAATGCATATTTAATTTTAAAAGGATTTGGCTGCAGAGATTTCACAGGTGGTTTTTTAACGTCTCAGTCTCTGAGCAATGTGAGTATCTGTCTGCTGAAATAAGTTTTTTATTTGTATGTTTGTGAGGGGCAAAATATACAAAACAGATCCAGTGGACTACACAGTTTCAATTTACACTGAAATCCTTATCAGATGTAAAGACTGTAAATTTCCTTACCTGAAAGAGAATGGGCTTAACAAGTCAGATGTTTGTCTATCTTTACTGTATGTCTCTTTAAAAGAAGGGTAATAGAGAATAACTGTGAATTAAGATGTCCTAGTCTAATAAGGAGATATATTTTTACTCTGGTCTTTTCTGGTCTTTGTTGCCACATCAAGTTACCAACAGTCCTAGTGGCAAGTAGAGTGTACTGAACAATGTTGAAGAAATAGAGAACAAAATTTCCTAATAATGTGATAAGAATTAATAATGAATAGATTCTGAATTTTGAGTAATGAATTCAGTCATAGCAGTATATCCTCGATGGGATAGAGAGACTGTATATTCTGCTGTACTTTCTAGCAATACTTTTCAGGGGAAAGATCCCTATTTTCCACGTTCTGTAAAGAAGTGCAAGTCGAATTTCATGGTTAGCACCCATGTCATCCTTTTCTCCCTTCAGATTAAGTACAAGGGATCCTTGGTTTTTGCCCTAGTAGAAACTTTCAGGAAAGTAATTACCTTTAGGTTCCTGAAAGCAAAGATCGATACATTTCTTTTTGTGGAAAAGAGTGAATGTTGTCACTATGTTAATCTGTAGAATTTGTCTCACTGTGAGAATAGATGCTGACCCAGGTGATTTGACTGCTCATTCTGACAATGTTATTTAATTACTGGAAGCTTGGGGTTTGTAAGCTACAGAAATCCAATAGTAAGTAGAATTTGGAGCATTGCTTCCTTTGATGTGCAATACATACTGGATTCTGGTGTAGAATAAGAACATTATGAAGGAAGCTGTGTGTCATTCAGTGATTAACAACAACTCTGAATGGATGCTTGCAGTGTTTACTGCAGAAAGATTGCTCCCATGCTGGCAAATTACAAAAATTACAATGTATTTCCTTTTGCTTAGAATTAATATTGTGTCACCAGAATTTAGTAATAATTATGCAAACCTCTAAGGATAAATAGAACAAATAATACTGTTTCTGAGAATAGCAAACAGATCCACCTTTGAATCTGGGTGAAATAATCGAAAGGGAGAAGAGAGGAAGGGCACCTCTGGAACTGGTTCATTCTTTACTGACTGCACTGACTTGGGCTTTGTCACTTTTGTCTTTGCTCAGTGGATGTCAAATGTTACTGAGTTAGAATAATAAAGTGTTATGTTTCTTCTAAAAGAGGCAGTGGAAAATTGGACCCTTTCATTATTTATCATTCTGCACACTCCATGCTGTGCCAGAACCATCAGTGGGTAATGTAAGGGTCTCCTGGCTTGGCACAGCCCTGTAGCAGAAACACTAAGCCAAGAACTCTCACCACTTGAACATTTCTCTAGAAAGCTTTGAAACTGCTGTGAAGGGATTTAGACACCCAGTTCCCTTTGAAATTAGAACTTACTTCAAATTGAGCTTAAAGGAAATTGCTTATTTCAATTACCAAAGCCACTTGCAAAATCTTCAGTGCCTATTAAATAAATGTTTTTGTCGCAACAGACTGTGGAAAAATCAAAGTTCTGTTTGAGATTTTTAAGAGTAATTAAAGATTTGAACGTTTACAAATAAATAATCCTTTTTCAAAAAATCTATTACTACTCTGCCCTTGCAAATATTTTGTTGTCTTAATGTGTCTTAAGCAGAGGACCAAAACAGAAGGAATTAGCCCAAGATGAGGCAGATTTGTTTGTAGGTCTAGAACCCAGCTTTCTTGATCCTCAGTCTCAGGATTAGTTTGCCTGCAGTATCGAAGGTAGTATAGATTTTTTTTAAGTGGCATCACAATAATTTACGTAAAACATGAGCTTTCCAAAAGGACTTTTTTTCAATTGCTTTTTTCAAGATTTATTGAGGAAAAAGGCGTATTACAGCAGTTAATTCTGTTTTTTAAACTTCACCGCGGCTGAGCCGTGCAACATAACTTTACTATAGTAGGAAGAAACTGTATCTCAATTATTGCTAGTGAGAAAAAAAATTTCTTTAACACTTTAGAAAATAATCCTCATAAATCTAAGCATTGGATTGGAGTGTTCGGAAAGAAATGCCTAATGTTTTTTGTAGGGCTAATTCACAGAACTACTTCCAGTAAATACTAAGAAATAGTGACATCTCTCTGTCATAATCATTGTTATGAAAACCTAACAGGATATCCTGGATTCCCTCATCTGAGTAATACTTCTTAAACCCACTGTTCTCATATCCAGACCACATACATTAAAGGGATGACCCAGCGTAGAGTTCGATTGCACAAATGTAAGTTCTTCTATTCAGTTAAAAATACAGTTACATCAAAAAACAGAATTTTGTCGACACACCTGCAAGTTATCTAGCAGCATTTGGTAGCTTGCTAGAAATCTTTTATATAGGCTACTATATAAAACATTTGATTTCATGTGAAACACATTTTTGGTTCAGTAACTTTATTCTCTTGCTCATGGTTATTAATAAAATGTCACCACTGACACTGCCCAGATCAATTGTCTGGAAGGTTTCACTGTTGCCTTCCCAGATCTGAATTTTTAACATTATTGGTACTTGAATGCAAGGCTGAGCAGTGACATCTCTGGAACAATGTGCGCAGATAGCAAATATGTCAGACAGGACCCCTCATTATGTTAATATATTCTTGTCCATAGTAGGGAGATATTCTTGTCCATAGTCGGGAGAATTCTAAGTGTTGAAAAACCCATGGAAAAATTATGAGTCAGTGGCCAAGTGATTAGCATGCAGTTCTTCTATTTACTCTTCAATAAACAATCTTGTCAAAGAATCCAGGTCTGCAGGCACCATTTTAAGAAAATCTCATTAAAACATTAAACTTGATGTGCCCAATTTAGTTAATATATAACTAAATCAGTAAACGCTTCAAGTTTTCTATTGATTTCCATTCTATGAAAATAATATGCAACACGGCATAGATGAATATAAAATGTTTCAAAATCTACGTTTCATGATAGATTTTTTTGTCCTAAGTGTAAAACTTGCCACTTTGTAAGTGAAGAACTCAATTACTAAGGAAGTTACTGTTGAGGTCAGAGATGTTCTTTTAATTGCAGAAATGTGGGCACTGGATAGCAGTTGTGATCTGTGACTGCTGCTGACCTCTTTGGTCACTGGGATAGTCTGAGATGCTCTTGAGGGTCAATGAGGCTGTCCAAGCCAGTTCCCTCAGTCCCATTCATTTCCCAGAAGGCTCATGCTGCTCTACTCCTGATCCAAGACATTTTCTGCACAGTGAGTGCAAGTACTTTGTGTGTTGGAACAATATGAATTACATTGTCAGGGAAGCCTCTGACCAAACTTTTCAAGGAAAAATTAATCTTTTCTCCTAAGCTGAAAATTCTGCTCTTAGTACATGTAAACCAGATTGCCATTAGCTATTTTTAAGACCGAAATAGGATTTCCCTGAAACTCTAAATCAGGAAAGGTGCAGCCTTCATTCCTGATGCTGAGGTCCATGGGTGCATAGCTGTGCCACAAGACCCGACAGCCAGGTTGGGCTGAGGTAAAAAGGCAGTGCAAGATTAAACCTGCCGACTCTGAAGGTTGGTTGCTTCCATAGATGAAAAAAAAATCTGTTACTGTATGTATAAAATGAGCAGTGGAGAAACACCAATTTGTTGTCCAAATCTCTTCTCCTGAGTGCCCAGTTCAGCACTGTTTCTCTAATGCTGGGCATGCATTTTGAATCTCTCCCAAGTTACTTTACAGCTCTCACCGTACTGACATATTCTGAGTTAATGTTGGCACAGAACAGTATTTTCCATGTGTATTTCATGCAGTCCATCCTACATATCTGTATGTTGACAGAAGAAGACGGAAATGTTTATTCACTGTCTTATGCAGAGAAAAATGAATAGTTTTTGCAATGTGGCCTTGAACCGAAGAGCTGCTGTGCTTCATTAATTTCCAGTTAAGTCGTTGGCTAGAAATTGCACATCGCAGGCATATAATAGAAACATTACATTTCTTCTCTATAAAACAGGGACCTAAATCCATTGGCTTAATTAATGTGCAAAAGCATATAACACCTAGCTTTTCCCACTGAAACCATTTGGAACTCCTGAATGTCCCGATGACCTGGCAGCATTTTCCTATGGAACAGATTGGGTAGCAGGATAGTAACCTACCTTAGATCATTGTCCCTACACACTCGGGCATAGCTTTTTAGTATCTAATTGTAGATGTTCTCCCAGGACATAATAAAGGTGAAAATTTAACTTGTACTTAAGAAAATAACCTTGCTGTCTTGCTCCCACCAGAGCTCCCAGAGGATTTTACATGGCCTGGGTTGTTTGTGAGCTCTATTTGATACTGGATCTCTTCTGTGCTGCTCAGATTTGCTTTAATTGTAGAAGTTGCTCAGGAACTGTGCTACTAAACTGCTATGGAATTGTTTATTCCTTCAGCTGAGCTGTTTTCAAATACTAAGTTGTTTTCAGTGTACCAGATCATATTATTGAAGCTCTGAGTGTGCTGGTATATGCTAGCTCTCTCAGATACAAAAATGAGTATTTCCTGGATTTTATTTTTGTTTTCAGAAGGCAGAGGCTGTATATTTCTCAATTAGAGGACAACCTCTGCATGATTTAGAAACTAAACATGAGATGTTGCAACAAAATGACAGTTGTTTTTAATGAAAAATAAAATAAAAGCTTTAAAAAACTATTCTGAAGCACACAAACTCAAATAACTGATTTGTATGGAATTAAGCTTTCCAATTTCTTCTTGTCATCAAATTTAAGCCAGAGTTTCTTTCTGTTTTATTGTATTTAGATACTAAACAGTTATTTGGAAACATTATAAGAAATTTGCTCTTCGAGAAGCGATGAAGCAACACTGTTTAAACTTCCAAACCTTGATGAAGTTTTCAAGCTGCTGGTGTTCAGTGCATTGTGTGTGTCATTTTCCTCTCTAGCAATTAACATAGGTTCATGAATGTGTGAATAAACTGGTAGGTAATGATGCGTTGTCTTTTTCTGCTACAATTGTAGCCATCATTTTTCTCCTGTTTCATCTTGTCTATGCTAAAATCTGTAATAAGGTTTTGTACCATCAACTAGGTCTGTGACAGAAGCAAGGATAGAAAAGAATAATTCATTACCTTGACCACAAGACCAAATGTTTTTTCTGTACTTCTAGCTCTCAGTCATTCCATGCTTTCTGGCAAAGCAGGGAGTAATGAAGGTTTACAGAGAACTGTCACTTTTGATTCAGACATTGATATCTATCCCCAGAAGGGTCTGAAGGAGGTTACTCTGGGATTCATTTACGTGTGGGAGACAGAGACCTCATGATCTCACATCCCACAAGCCTGAAGGATTAAAGTGAGACAGGGAAGAAGGAGCAGATACTTGAATCTGGGCTTTCCATAAATTTTCCATAAATATTCTTCTTACCATGGTGTCTGACACATTACAGACATGACTTCTTTTTTCAGTTTCTCTTGAACTCAGAAAACACTGAAAAAACCCAATTTAGTTCCTCCAGGAAGATGAAATCTTGACATGTTTTGCATGAGGGGAAAATGGTTTTCTATGTGCCTGTAGTTTGAGAGTATGTCATTAACGCTTCTGCTCTCCTGAGCTAAGATGAGGCTATTCCACAAGCAGACAGAAGCAGGGATATGTCTTGTTCCTTATGGTAATGGAGTTAGGTATTAACTGTACTTGTTTACCAGGTGCTGAAATCCATCACTACAGAAGACATGTACATAATTTTAGGCATGTCCCTCAGGGAAGACAGTAGGAATTATGGATTGGTTGGAAATACTATCTTGAGTACTGATGTTTTTTTCAGATCCTAAGAGTTTTACTTCATGCTTTCTGAAAGCAAGTTGTGCAGAGAGCCATTTCAGGGGAGGGCTATTCCTATTTTTAGTAAAATTCCAAAAAAGGGTAGCAAAAAAGAAAGACGGAGGCTTCTGAGCATATCTGCTCTCATGACTACACCATCAGAGAAAGGAAGAGCACAACCAAATGTCCAGCAGCTATCAGCCTGTATGAGGTCTTTCCTCTTTTTGCTTTATGTCCCCCGCACTCAAAAGCAAGCTCTGCAAGAGGCAAACCTGCCTTGTAATGTTTGTGTTGTTTCTAGAAGGCAGATTCATTGAAGGGGGAAATATTAGTTCTTTTACTTTCAAGGCTGATTTTCAGCTTCAGCCTATTTCAATGTAAATGTCAAAAGAAAGACAAACTGTCTTTAAAAAAAAAAAAAGCAGCAGACTTGAACTAACATTTCTAAGAGGCTCAAATATTTTAATGAAAACAATAATTTGACCTTGTCAGCTTCAAGTAATCTTTTTAGATTTTTTCACTAACTGTCTCCAGCAGCCTTTGAAAAGAAAAAAGTTGCATTTCAAAGAGATGCATAAGATGAGTTGATATTCTTAAGGAATATGTAAGAACAGTGGAGTGCACATTATTAGCCCAAGAAGCCAGCTTCACGGAGCCAGAGACCTGTCCTTGTACTCATCCCCTTCCACCCTGCCCCAGCGTTTCATTTCTGCTCAGGGCTATTTGTGTCTGCAAAACAGGATATTCAGCCAGACCTTCCAGCAACCCTTGGCAATCTGCATGGTTTGATGAAGCCCAGTGACAGTCTGTATATCCTCAGTTAAGTGAATATAATGTCCTGGTGGGTAAAAACTAAAATTTAAACAAAAAAATTGTACTTGCATATAAAAAGCATTGCCCTAGCTGAATGAAGTGATGAGTTCTTGTTCTCTGCTTTTCTGCCATGGAAATCTTCATTGAGGTGAGAGTCTTTTAAACTGGCTTAAGCTTAGTTGTTCCAGTGTACATGCACCTTGCCTATTAACTAAGGCACTGCAACAAAGATACAATGTAGGCCAAGAGGTGATCTTTGAGTGAAAATCATACTGGATTCAAGAATTTGCTTTTTTTTCTGAAAAACAGCAACAATATCTGCAACTGAAGATGGCACTTGACAAATGGTGCTTTTTCTTCATCCTTGTTGCTCTTTGTTCATATCAGGCTTAATGGAGTGTGGAAGCAATCAAATTCCTGTCATTGTAGCTTGTATTAAAAGCCATTGCAGCTCTGAGAAGAGCTCCAACAGCTACTTCACTTCAGTTTAGAGAAAAGCAGAGAATCCAATGTCAAATACAGCACATGCACAAGCAAAAATGTTTACATGTTTCTAAATCATACGACTGAGGTAGTTTACATGGGATTATGCATCTAATGAGTAACTAATGGATTATTTCCATTAATAGGGATGTTTAAGAGCAGATGAGAGGCCAGACTCTACAGGCCTTCCAGCTGGCACCTGATCATATGTGTAGTTTCACCTACATAATATGGCTCCAACCTGAAATAAGAGTTTCAGCTCAGGGTGTGACCACACCATGACAAAGAGGAAAGCTGCTCTGAAAACACCACTTGCTGCCTTTGCTTGTACAGCTTGGGCAGGAAAGAGGATGTAGAAATGCATTTGCTGTCACTTACCACAGCAGCCAGGATGTCTGTCACTCTGCTGGTGGCCCAAAAAGTAATGTGTCCCTTTAATGAGCAGTTGTGTTCTTTGAAGGCCTCAGTTTAAAAAGGGTTAAGTCCCCATGGAAGATGTGGCAGGACAGCTACCTTGCTTACACCCTGGTAGTCCAGGTATACGGGGACAAACACCGCACAAGTACTCATCTAAACCTTTAACTAGTTCTGGTGAGCTGATAGTTGTCGAAGAAAGGCTTCTTTGGGAAATATCCAACTATTCTTTTTTGTTTCAGCCATAAATACTGCAAGAATATTCTACCTCTCCATTGCTGTATTTCTAGTTGCTACAAAATCAATAAATTCAGAGCATATAAAAGCCAAGCATACTTTTAAAGAAAATTACTATAAAATGGAAAGAAGGTGGAAAAAACTTTTCTATATTCACTGCATAGTGAAATGTTCTTCAGAATGAACTGAATAAACATTGTTGTTGCCAGATAAACCATTAGATATTTTTTAAGTCATTTGGTCTTTTCTCATCCTATACCCCATCACCTATTATCTCCAATTACTCTAAAAATCAAACTGTCTGTTGTTTGAGCTATAGCATTGGACTCCCACAGTGGTTTTGCAACTCATGGCTCCTGAGCTTCACGGGGCATCACATGATATGTTTCAGGGTATCATGCACAGCTTGTAGTTTGCTGCAGCCAAAAGGGTTAAAATTGAAAAACTGGTTTTATTGGACTGGTGAAATCGGGGGGATATTTTGCTGCTCAATGTCTTTCTAATTTGAAATAACTAAATAAAGAAAAGAATGGACCAAAAAATTCAGAACTTTTGGCATCTGTTATGGCTATCACTAGGCACCTCTGTACAGTCTGCCAGATACTCAAAAGCACTTAGCACATACTGCTTCCGCTGGAGGCAATAACATCTTAAAAGCCAGACTGCTTCACTCATGCTGCCTAGCTGAGCATAAGAAAATAAGAAATGTTCTTTTACAGCAGAGGCCATTCTCTGACCAGGGTGCTTAGAATAGCAGGCAAAAAGAGAATGCTCTAAAAGGAATGAACTCCTTCACTTCTGGAATTCGGTGGTTTGAAGGCATCCAGACTGTTCCATTTAATGGCCACCACTAGACGTAACTCCTATGAATTCGTCCTTTTGAACCTGTTTATGTTTCTGTATTGTAAACATTAATTGTTTGTGAAGGTAGATTATGGATGTTATATTTAACTTGGTGTTTCTCTTATGCCTGCTGTCTGGTAATTTAATTGGGTGGCCTCTAGTTCTTACTTTGTGAAAAATGGTTAATAACCATTTTCTACCTATGTCTTCTCTACTGTTCTTCTATTTACCCTGCCCAATTTGTAGAACATTGTCTTCCGAAAATTTATGTGTCCAGATTTCGAGTTCTAAGCCATATTTTTGTAGCTATGACTTTTTCTTTTGAGAATCTAGCAAAAAGTTGTCACTGCTTAGGGAAGAGGATGAGGCAGAGGGGTGGTACTAATTCTTACTTTTGGTATATCGCTGTTTCTTTGAGAGCTCACAAGTAGTATGAGAAGCAGCACGTGGTGTCAACTATCCTACTTTTAACTGAGATCATTCAGCATTGATTATGCTGGAAATCTGAGCAGAAATTCAGTATGAGATGGATCTTGGCCTTGTGTTTTTACCTGTTAAACTGCTATAAGGAATGGAGGATGACGAATCGTGGGAGATGTGTAGCAGACTTCTTTGATTCCTTTAAAAGTTTCAGCTTCAACTTTAAATATTCTGAGGATCATTCAGGATAACAAAAGTGTTTTTTGAGGTATTTTTAATTATTTAATATGCTGGAAGAACGTATTATATTTTCAAGTGCCAACAAAGCATTGATATGGATGTTTGTGTTTAGTCTGGTACCTTCCAAAGCTCACCTTTGAATTCACATGGTTTGTTGTTTGTTTTTTTTCTAACTAGGTGAAGCAACAGTGAAGAAGAAACCAGCTCCAAAGACTCCTCCAAAAGCAGGTAATTTGTTGCATGTGTCACCTACATTTACCAGTGCAGCTGTTTGCCTACTAAGTTTGTTTTCATATGTGATTAAATGGTAGGTAAGTCAAACTTGTTTGCGCTGTACTAAAGAATTAAATTATGAGCATACAAAGTTATGTGTTACTCTCACATGGGCCACAGCAAGATCCTACAAAGTGTCAGTAGTGTGTAACTTATGCCCTTTTGCATATCCACAACACACCTCGGCTTTCTGTGAAAGAAATTTTTCTGTGTATGACAGAATCCTCTGCATGAGTAGCTACCACAGAGAAGGTGATAGATTCTACTTTTCCTCATCACTGGCATTATGGTAACCTGTTTGTGTGTTCACAGTCTCTGAGGCAAAGCTATCTATATTTATAGTTACATGGAAATTTCCTCTATAGGAACCTCTTTTCAGTGTCTTAAAACTTTGTCAGACTTTTAAACTGCTCAAGCTGCTTTCTGTGTCAGATAGGCACCTCAGCCTAGTTTCCTTCAGATATTTTCAAAACAAAAACCCTTTCAAAAGGTCAAGTCCAGAAGGGAGAAAACCCACTTTGTTTTAATTACTTTGAAAAGGAAAAGAAAGCACTTTTTTCGTGCCCAGTAGCCCTGTGCTTTGGAAATAATGTTACATTTGGCAGTGAGGTCATTGTAATATTAAGGAATGCCTCTTACCATTTCTGTCAATATGTCCTCAAGTCTGCCCCCTTCCCCTCCAATACACACACAAGAATAATTCTTTTATCATGCTACTTTTATAAGCAACAGTATACGTTTCACCCTGGAGTTGTCCAGCCTGTGATATTTCTGGCGTCTGTGCTTAGCAGCTACCCAGGGGTCTGACACGCTCAGCAGCACAACTGAGAGCCAGGAAGGAGCACTGTTAGCAGAAGAGATGTTCTGCCATCTATTGATACTGAAGCAGTGAGAGGGAAGAGGAGGAATGCCTGATTCAGAAATAGAGGGGGACAAATGGGACTAAAGGTTTAAAAGCACTGTGATACACAAACAAAAAGATCCATCATTGCTCATGGGGAAATTTAGCATGATGGAGAAAGACATCAATTTCTTTCCTTGTCTCTCATGATGTTTCTGTGCCACATAATGTTTATCTGGCTACTGAAGCCAGAATCTTCATAGGCAGATCTTGAGTCTTAACTTTTCTGAATGCTGTTGATGACATCAGAAAGCAGGTTTGCAGACCCCCTCAGCACCTGCAAATTGGTAAGAAGGTAGATGGAGCCATCCTTCAAAAACACAAAGTGCAAAAGAAAAAGAAATTTTTCTGAAAAAACCAAAACAAAATTTCATAAACTCTTTATTTGGAATTGGTGGTAGGTGACAATGTTTTTGTCTTTTGGATGTCGGTACCTTGGTCTTGCATGAGCAAGTTTTGGATGGGTAGATTTTTATTGCTTCACTCCCCTAGAATTAATAAATCCACAGAACTTTGTCATTGCAAGCAACAGGTAACTGCTAATCTGGATTTCAGATGTTGCTCTGAAACAGTTGAGCTGAGAAATGTGTGGTTTGAATTTTAAGAAAAAATATAGTCATTTAAATGGATATTTTATTTATTTTACATTTCCCCATCAGCTACTCCTCCTCAGATTACTCAGTTCCCAGAAGACAGAAAAGTCCGTGCAGGTGAAGCAGTGGAATTGTTTGCCAAGGTGGTAGGAACAGCACCCATAACTTGCACCTGGATGAAATTCCGTAAGCAGGTAAACTGTTTTCTGGTGTCTTTTAACAATCATTGAAAAAGTAGAGCTGGAAAGGAACACCAATAACTATCTGCCATTTTTCTATCTCCCTTCCCGAGGAACTGGCAAAGCCCATGTTGTTCCTGCAGATGTTTTCCTTACCTCTGCTGAAAACATTTCACTGATAAATATTTCACAACCTCCATCAGCAAATTATTGCAGTGCTTATATAACCACAGTGTTGGAATTTCTTCCCTAATGCCAAACCCAAACCTTTCTTGCTCCAGTTTAAACCCTTTGCTGCCTATCCCCTCCTATAACAAATGACCACTTCTTTGTGAAAAGTCTTAGATAAGTGATGGGAAAGATACAGGTATCTGAAAAGTATCTGTCTCAGGAGAAGTTTCTCTTCTTTCAAAATGACCCCTGCTTTGTTGATGCTGGATCTAAAGTTATGCCAGAGGGGCAAAATACCGTATAAAAAGCTTGAGTGAATTGTCTTGCAACACCAATGTCACCATACAGGGCACAACAGCAATCCATGCCATCAGTGCCCTCACTCTGTAGGTTCAAAGTTCCTTCTGCATGAATTTATATCTTTAAACTGTATTGCGTGTCCATAAGGGCAGTTTCTAAAGAGAGTTGCTTTAACAAAGCTACATAAAATCAAACCACTTTAAATCGAATAATCCAATATGCAAGTTCAGACTGAAGACGAAATGTCGCGTTAGGACAGAGCAAATATAAATATCTCCTGTAGCTGCTATTCTGTTTATTTCATTCTGAATTTGTTATGCACTCTATAGAACACAAATAAAAACATCTCCTCCTAGAAGGAAGTTTAGACTCTAAATCCAGATGTGTCAGCATTTAATTGAAAGAATTCAAAACAGTTTGTTAGTGCAAAGGGTATTCCAGAGTCCATCCTTGCTAACTCCAAATAACCTCTTACTTTAGGGGAAAGGGTGGGTTTTTTCCTGAACTCCTGTATTTCCTTAAATTTCTTTACCTTCAAGACTGGAGTTAACCATTCCTTTCCACAAAAAATAAGTCTCAGAAGCTTCAGTGACATTCAGTGTTTGATTTTGCTGAGCTCTGTCTTAACATTTAGGTAAAATGTACCCCTGAAAAGTGAGTTTCTGGTTTTATATATACAAGATCTTTTTAATATACAAGATCTATGTGATGACAGGGACTAACAGCTCCTAATGCCCATATCAGATCCATAATCTGTGATTCAACATATTTTTCCTTTGTAAAATGCTATGTTTACTATCTATATACTTTGTTCTTTAGTTATTCACTATGAGACAGTGAAGTATTGCAAAATCGTAAATTAAAATGACAAAATTTTTAAATGATACAGTGAATGAGATAGAAAAGAAAAAAAACTTCAGGAAGGTTACCAAACACTGCAGGAGGACAAGTGAGGGCAGCAGTCTCTCATTTATTAATTTAAAAGGGGAGCCACTTACTGTGTCCTGTGCTGCACCATAATTTTGTTTTATTTTTCACTTACACTTCACCACATATTGTTTTACACTTGGATTTCTTCCTTTTCTGTAAATGTGTTTGATTTCAACTCTGTTCCATTCCCAGTCCTAAAAGTGAAATCCAGCCAAGTGTTTTGACAGTTTACTGGGAGTTATTTGTAGCTGTTATTTGAGCAGATCCAGCAAGTGGTGAGCTGAGATTTCAGCCCTGCTGCTGTTTGCTGCAGCATCCCCTCCATGTTTCTTCCTCACGTTCCCTCAGGTGCAGGAGAGCCACAGTGGCCTCTCTCAGGTACATTCCAAAAGAGTATCTTTTGCTTGAAGAAAGGGAATGTCATGAATCTGTGACCCATACTGTTGTATGCCATGGCAGGGTAGTGGAGGGGTGCTGGAACTGTGCTCAGCTAAAGAGGGGAAAGCCTTTGAAAGCCTCTTCATTAGCTGAGGAACAAAGTCCATCATTGAACACTGCCAGCTGTTGAAGCTTCTTAACTACAACCAATGACTGTCTTTTAGGTTCCCAGGGATCCAACCCCATGTTTCCCAAAACCACTGCAAGCCACTGGGCATCCTTTCAGGCCTGTCTCTGCATCCCTTCAGGGCTTTCTCTGAATAATGCAGATCTAGTTCTACTATCGCCCCTTGACTAATTTTAATGAAGCAAAACCTAAATGACAGATTAGAATCTCAGAAGTATGTGGGCAGGGTGGAACAACTTTCAGTATAATTTAACCCTACATAATCCCATTTGCTAACTTTCTATTTGAGTTATTGTAGGAGAATCTTTCTAAGGTTTTGGGCAGATAGCAGTGCATGTGTTTTGTCTCAGTTGAAGAAAGAGCAGGGAAAGTCCTGTTCTTAAACTTTTGATTTCTTCTTCTCTGAATATATGAGACAAGATAAGGCAAACTAAATAGCCTTCATTTATAATTAAATTCTGAGAATGGCTTGGAAGAGTCACTTATCTAAGAAGGAAGTGGTGGGAGGAAGAAGGGCATTGACATTATGTTGTCTGTTTCATAAGAACACAGCATGCAGCTTCTATAATTGCAGTGTAGCATTATGAGGTTTTTAAAGAACTGTCATGTCCCAAGCTAATAATGATTAAAATCTAAGTCACCTTGGCCATTTATGCTATGATAGCTCTGTTTCAATTAAAAACTAGTTCATAATATGCCTATAGTATTCAGCAGAGATTTTGATTTTTGCTTCTCCAGAAAATAAAAATGCTACAGGAAAGCACAATCTGCTCTTTGAATGTCTCTGTGTACAGCTGTAGCATTATATCTCCATTCCATGCAAAATCACCTTCAATTGGTCAAACCCAAGAAACTGTTACCTTGGTTTGTGTGGAAGTACAGAATAAGCCTGGTTAAAACAAGAGGGCAAAAGTCACAGCTATGGATGATTTGCACATTGGGCCTCTGAAGGGGAATGGCAAATGAACTAAGGCTAAACCCTTGTTCCATTGTGGTTTCTCTAAGATATGGGAGACCAAACTTAGTTCTTTTGACAATTACACAGTTTGCACTTTCAGCCTGTCAAGGAGAAGTTAAAAAGTGAAACTCCTGTTCCTTAGTGGGGTTCCAGCAACACCAGTGCTCCCTGTTGGTTTTGCAGGACTGGAGCCATTTTAATGTTCCACTGCATTTCTAGATGATTTGTGTTGATTACACAGTTTACCAGCTGCACACATTCAGTTCTGTAACAGAGTTATCTGCAGATAACACTCAATATGATAATATTGTATTGTTCTTTGAGCTCTTTCAGATACAAACAAATCGATCACATAATTTTTTTTTAAATTTGGCAGATTCAAGAAAATGAATATATTAAAATCGAGAATGCTGAAAACAGCAGCAAGCTAACAATATCATCAACAAAGCAGGAACACTGTGGATGTTACACCCTAGTTGTAGAGAACAAACTTGGCAGCAGACAAGCACAAGTCAACCTTACAGTTGTTGGTAAGTGCATGATAATATTTCATATACATACTTATTCTTCAGACATCAGTCTACATTTGCATTTTATATAATGATATGCAACAGGTTAAATAAAATAATTGGTTAAGAAGACTGAAATAAAAAGTTAGTACTTCAAAAAATGGACAGTGACATTCTAATAAGGACTATAAGCAAGATCAGTAGGGCTATACTGTGTTTATTTGGTAAAATTACTAATTCCATGGTGATGAAGGTATAAAAGACATAAAATAGCTCATACTTAAAAAAAAAATCCCCCAACAAGATAAAACCAGCTCATGTCTCCGATTTAAATTCCTACCAAGGTCTACTGTTTCACAGGGACAGAAAGCAGTGAATAAAGACAGTCTGTTTTGAATATGGAGCCCTTCATATGTGGGCTTTTACACAGGTATCTTAAAGCTTCAAACAGCCTTGTCAGGTGACACTCTCAGGCCATCAGGTCTGTTGTAGCAGGCTGTGGACAGCTGCACAGAGATGTAGACAGTTGCAGTATATCTGCAGATAAAACTGCAGCCTAGTGAGGATAAGCCAAAATCTAGAGCAGTGACATCTAGCTCTGAAAGGGCTAATTGAACCCACCTTGGTGTGGATGCACAGCAAAGAGTTTCCAGGGAAATCCAGGGAAGCTCTACAAGCAAAGATGTGATTTGGCTAAAACATTAGTCTGTGGGATGGGTCTGTACCTGTCTGATGTTTCTGGGCTCTGTACCTGTGGCCTGCAGAGGGGTTGTCCCAGGAGGTGGTGCCCTGACAGCCACGTGGGTGTGAGCAAGGCAAGAAATGTGGGTGTAAGGCCAAAGATGAATATCTGACTCCAATGAAATCAATGGGAAAATACCTTTAACCCAAGCTGGACTGGAAATTCATTCCAGCAATCCAATGAATACCATACAAAGTTTAATGAGTAGAATCACACTTTCAGGTACAATATCCACTGAAACAGACTGAATGTGCCTCAACTGCACGTTGCTCTACATATTGTCAACAGAGGCTTCCTGATTATTTAAATGAATTCCTTTCATCCAGTCTGTGGCTTCCATTGCAGTTAAAAGATAACTGAATGGATGAGTAAAAATATCAAGTAGATTCCAGCAACGTGCCAGAGAACTCAAGAACAGAAGAAAATAGAATCAGTATTTTTCCCATGATGCATAGATAAATTGTACTACCCCTTCCAACAGTGAGTTGTACTAGTCAGAAGCATAGCTAGGTTAAAAATGAGCACCATTGGTCCTTGAATAATCATTTACATTGGTCTGGTATAGGTTTTGGCTGCAGAACACCAACACAGCTGATTAGCAGCTAGAAGAATGGCAGAAGATTACTTGCTCTTTACCTTTCCCTCTTTTCACTCTTTCCTAGGCAACTGCTGCAGGCAGCTAATTGTAGCAGGTTATTGGGTAAGATGGATTTTTTTTAGCTGCACAAGGCCGACAATCCCTATTATCTTGTTACTGTGTGAGCCTTGACTCATTATTATATAAGTCACTGGTTTATATCCTTTGGAGTTAATTGGTTTCAAAGTCTTTGAATTCTATAGCCTTATAAAGCTACATCTCAGCCTCCTGCTTTGCTCTTCCCTAAGAAATGTGCCAGAGAACCGTGGGATTCCCAGAGATGCTTTTGGGAGAGCTGGGTGAAGAATCCTTACAATGTGCAGGAGTTTACCATGTGTTTTGGCTGATGACAAGCTCTCTGTTTCCAGCTAAAAAGAATAAATTCCATCTTGTAAAATTGCCAAGCTCTTCAGTGAGACATCTCGCTGATGTCAGCACTGCCGAAGGCACGACAAGGCCTCACGACTCCTAGTTTGCTACACATGCATTTTAAGGCCAGATCCTTCCATCTGGGCACTCAAAAACATAGGAAAACGGAGCAAAAATGTCTTCCTTCTAGGAAGGGGGTTAGAATCTCACTAGTGAGATAAAATCCTTCACACTGTTTGCACCTTTAAAGGTGTCAAATTTTCACTGAAGTTGGAAGGTACTTTTCTCTAAAGCCTTTCAGTCAAAATAGGGAAGCCATGTTTCTCTAAATATGCAAAACCTAAGACTTCTGAGTCTAGCAAAGCTCATCCTTAGTCCTGTATTCCTGCCTGTCCATTCTCTCTCCTCCATCCTAAGTACTGGGAAGAAACTTGCCCTCCCTACCCTGACCCCACTTTCATAAGAAGCATTTGTGGAAAAAGTCCTGCTGCCAGAGATCAGCTCTGTTTGCCTCAGCCCTTTATAATAAGGCTCTAAACTCTGTGTGAGCTGCCTCCCTGTGAGTGTACCAAGAAAAGGCACATCCATATATATGTTGTATGCTCAAAACACTGCTGCCTGATCCCACTCCACAGCCGAGCCTTGAATGTGTTGAAACTACATGGAAACTACAAATACAGAACAATTGCTTTCTGGAGGAGTGTGCCTGAGCAGACCCAGAGCTGCGTTTCTCAAAGGGCTAGCTACCAGGCTTGGCTGTTCTCAACCTCAGCAAATCAAAGACATTTGTTAAAATATAAAATGAAATAAATATGGAAATAAAGATGTATTTATTTTATTATTACCTCTTACAACCGTGTAGGTTGCAAAGTCTTCATGCTGATGGGCAAGTTTCTTATATGAAAGACTCCAATAAACATTTCTCAAATTAAATTTGGACTGTAACACATGTCAAGGTGCAGGTTGCCCAGAAAAGTTGTGGAGTCTCCATCCCTGGAGGTATTCAAGTTCAGACTGGATAAGCATCTGAACAATCTGGTCTGACCTTATAGCTGATCCTGCTTTGAACAGAAGGTCTAAAGACCTTCCTGAGGATATTTAAGACCATCCTGGATCTTGGTTTTATACTTGCAGTTGTCAAAGACATTTCTTCACAAAAACGATAACATTATTGACTTAACCTCCAATCAGAGGACAAAGGATTGAGCTTATCTGCCAGGATGCAAATCAGAAATGATCTTGGTATGATTTAAACCCTGAGTCCTAGATCGTAAACTCTATCTGGGTACAATTTGTAGAAATTATTTTTAATAATGACATTTAGGGAAACAAAGATACCCTGCATTCCTTTGAATTTAGCTCCCAAAGTCTTAAATTTAACTGTCAGACTCAGGCTTCAACTACAATCTTAATTGAACTGTGCAAGGGTTCTGACACTTAAAGCGTTTGAATAGTTCGTGATTTGATGCAGTTTGGGCCATGGGAAAGGATGCTCTTGAAAGAAGCCCAACTTTATTCTAAGGGTTGGGGTTTTTTTTCCTTAAATGAATATCAATGAACAAAATGTCCATTACACTCAGCTTCCAATGTGAGTTGTGTGCAGTCCACACAGCAGATGCACTGATAAGTAAACAAGTTAGAGGAGACTTTTTAAATAATGGTGTGGTGCTGAGCACACATCACTCAGCCACAAGGACTGAGCCTAGTGATTCGTTGTGTAACTTTGTACAAGCACTAATAATATGGGGAGACCTGCAAGTCTGTGAGACATCCAAGTTAAGCAGTATCTTCTTTTAAAGGGTCGACTGGTCCCAAAATGTCCATGTTGAGCTCTTCTCTATTGTTATGATCAGCTGTCTTAAACAAGCAATTTCCTTAGCTGACTGATCTCTCTAGGGAGATCTTGTAACGTGTTTCGGCTCCAAAACTGAAACAGCCTGATGTGAGATTGAGCTAATGATTTATAGCAGACAGTGTGTCAGACTGAAGTGGACTTGTGGTGCCAAAGCTGTTAAATGAGCCAACGATGAGCTTAATGTAAGACATGACTGATTTAGGCAAGTTAGAGCCCTCACTTTACAGTGATAGCAAGGAATTTTCATTCCTTTCATGCCATGTTTTAGATGTATATTGATATATTTATCAAATTTATGATTCTGAACATTTTATCTGTGTGATAGACCAGGATCTGTAACCATCTTTGAAAAAGGAACTTGGTTTTTATACTGGCTCAAGCTGGATACTATGACAAAGGGTCAGAAGAATAACACAGGGTATCTGGCACTAGAGAAATAATCCGTTCTGCAGCTATGCCACAAGCTTGCTTCATGCTTCAGGGCATATCGCTTCATGTTTCCATGCCTACTATGCAGGGGCTTTCTGACGATCAGTGTTTGGTGAATAACTTGGATATTAGGGCTATCTTTTACTTTTTTAAAGATAGAAATAGAAACACTTGTATTACCTACCTGGGGGCTGATTTTGATCCACCTTGTTTGTCTTTTATAAATCCTTTGGGATTCTTATTGCTCCTGGTGTGGTATTTTGTGCATATATATGTAGATTTCTATATGTATCATACACACACATATATAAGTATCATGGTGATTAGTAAGCTCTACAGTAGATATATGCAAAGGAATGAGAGCAATGTCATTAGACCCTGAGAGGCCTAAAGTTAAAAGTTATGGTGTTTTTATTACTCTAAGCATTGGTGCATGTACTGTGTTTTGCAGCCATCTCCACTGTTGGAAAATGATAAACCAAGTACTCAAGGATGGACACACACACACACACACACATACACACACATATATATATAAAAGCATGTTGTACACAGGCATGCAAGTAATATAACATGAATTCACTAATACCTGCTCCTCTGCTCCATTCCATACTTGACTTGGGATGGGGAAGTTATTTTTTGTGAGGAAGGTGTTACTTCCATGCCTTTAGCAGAATCTGTGTGAGCACAGTCTTTCCAAGCACAAATGAGAAAATACAAGTTTAGCTGAGAACAAGGTCTGATCATCACTAACTCCAATAGTCATTGAATGTAATGGTAGGATTATTAATTGCTGCTATGAAGGGCTTGGTCCTGGTTCCACAAGCCACATATATGCAAGCTATATTAGCATTTGTTTTTTGCCCCGAAACTCTGTTACAAGGAAAAGTGGTAGCAAAACCAGCAGCACCCAGTGACCTTTTCAGCATTGTGAATGCACTGTGTGAGATCCTGAGAAATCTGGCTCAGTGCTCACCACTCCAACAGAGAAGACCCAATGGTCAGGGTTCTGTGTTCCCTCTCTGGAAAAGTAAGTGCAGACATCTGGGAGGCAGACAGTGAAGCGAGACATCCATAGACATTTTGACACAGAATATTGCAGCTCAGAAGTGCAAATATGAATGATTCTGAAGTTCTTCTTTGAGAAGGATCAGATTATATCTTGCAGTATCCATGTGATTCCCTGTTTACAGTCAGGTCAAGAATGCAGTGAATTTCCTAAGAATATGTGGGTGGACTCGCTCTGTACCCTTTAACCTTTCAAATTCCTCTGGATTGCTGGACTATTTTTGTCCACTGGTTTTATGGTTAAAGGGCAACTACACTGGTGGTTAAGGAAGAGATGTCTTATGTTGCTGCCGTTGTAGTTCAAGAGTATAGTAACCTCCACTGTCAGCCTCCCACTAATGCATAGTGGCAAAACTCTGCAGCTGTACCAAAACTAAATTTTCACAGAAAGATAAAAATGTTTGGAGGAAAACCAGCTTAACACTGCTCTATGCATCAGTGCTGGTACACTGCTCCTTGAATGGCCATCTAGTTTCAATGTCATTTCTGTTAGGAGAAATTTCAGTAGAACTCTGTGCATAGTTGCTTTTTCGTGATACATACCTCCAGGGGCTTTTTGAGGAAGAAAATAAGTATCTTGACAATCACAACAAAATTCCTGTATTCTACCTGCTGTTAAATCTGAGGGATATCTTAGTTACTCAAAAATGATTATTCACAACTCCTGCATGCAAACATGGGGTCCCTAGGACCCAAACTCACTCCAGTGGAGACTAATCCACTGATAGTCCTACTAGGGAAGCTCCTAAAATTTATTCTGCCTTTCAGTGGGCAAGTTTGGGAGCTCTAATTCAATCAGTTATCAAAGCAGATACCTAACGTGTAGCACATGAGTAATCTGAACAGCTTGTTGATTCAGGCTCAGGAGCAGATGGTTTAGAAAAAGGCTCCTGAGAATGCATTATATATTTGTTTGTTCCATTAGGCCTGTGGCAGAAGGAGATGTTCTTGTGCTGAGGGCATTTGCGTGGGAGTGGTGAGCTCTGGTTTTGTTCCCAGCTCCATTCTCCTGTGTGTCCTTGGGCAAGGTCATTTTACACTTTCATGCCTCAGTTACCCCAATAGCACAAAGCGATGCTCTGGGCCACCAGTATTTGTGAGCTACTTTATCCACAGGTCTCAAAAGGGAAGTTTTTAAATAACTTAGTTTTATGTCAGAGTTGTCAGGAGGAGCAATGTGGTGAGAGCATTCTGCACTGTATTTTACACGGGAGGCGTAAATTTCGAACTCTGGGCTAACAAATCTTTACCATGGGATCCTTGCCTCTGCTGGGGAGGCTGTTTCATCAGGAGAAAACCCATATTCATTTCAGTTTCTCTTCAGTTGTTTTGCAGGAGAACGCAGGCATTTTCTAGTTTAACTTTATCCTAACCCTATAGTACACTAACATACAGATTGTACGTTTGTTACAGGGTGTTAAGGGGTAATAATATCTCTACTTGTAGCACTCCTCTCCCCTGGAAAAAGCTGCAGGGCGTAGTTTTCCAAGCAAAGCAGCGAGGTCTGCCATGACCCCGAGCCCTGTCAGCGATAGTGCCGAGTTCAGTTATGACCTTTTATGGTTTCGCTTTTCTCCTGCTGATGGATTTCAAATGAAAGCTTTGCCAGTGCTGTCGGCATGGACAGTGTTCAACTGGCTTTTGCAGCATATTAAATACCTTCCCTGGCTAAACAGCTTGTGGAATGGAATTAAATTGTTTCTTTCTGTCTGTTCTTTATCTGGCAGACAAATATCACAATAGCTAATAATAGTATTATACAGTAATATGATAACTGGATTTAGAAAGAAAACAAACCAATTTTGAGAACAGATAAAGAAAACTACTTCAGAGACATTGCTTCAGTGTTGTCTCTGTTCATAAAAGAAAGGAAAAAAAAAACTGTTCAGAGGCTGTGGCTATACTGTTCTCAGTTTTCAGAGGCTTTCTGCTGAAACATCTCTGCTTAAGAGCCAGGGCCGTGCGAGTTCTTAATGCACAGCAAACCCTATCGCCTCGCCTTGGCTCAGCCTGACCCTCACAGCAAGTAGCAGAACAATTTCCATTTCCCTGTACTCAGTTAGATAAGGAGGTTGTTGCCTTTTTTGGTCTCTTGGAATGGTTCTTGTGTTCTCAGGGCTCTGTAAACTGAGCCACATGGAGAAGGCAGTGAGGTCTAGATAGCACAGTTTCATGTTATGTGGGTGTCCTGGATGAGCTGTGGGTTTGCCTCCTATGCAGAAAGAAAGTCCCTTTCCTCATGTGAAGGAATTTTCACAGAATCACAGAATATTCTGAGTTGGAAGGGACCCCAAAGATCATCGAGTCCAGCTCTTAAGTGAATGGCCTGTACAGGGATTGAACTCACAACCGTGGTGTTATTAGCACCATGCTCTAACCAATACACCACTGAAAAAAAAGGCAATGACATCAAGTCAAATTTGTGTGATAAATAGCAATGATTTAAAGGCTGAGCATGCTTATGTTTTATGTTTCTCAGAGTGCACAAATACAAATTAATTAAAGTTTAGTTCAGGCTGTATATCAAAACCTGTTTACCAAAATATTTCTGAGAATTTATCTGAGGAAGGAGTGCAGCTGAGTTCAGTCTGAGAGTAAATAACAAGTGTGTGTTTCAGTGCTGGTACGGTCTTTAAAGTGGCTTACACATTTCATGTGAGGCCAGCTCATGACATTATCATTTGTCCTGAGGAACATGCCACAAAGAATAAACTGGAATCTGACCTCGTTGATCTTGGGGTAGTGGTAATTTACGCCTCCCTTTGTTGAGAAGCAGGGAGTTTTAATCTGTGCCTGGTTTGCTGGAGCACAAAGGGCTACAAAGCAGTAGAGCCCTCCTTCACATCACCTCTAGTCCTTCTTACTCCTCTCTGCTTGGTTTATGTCTTACAGCACACAGGAGTCACTCCTGCTGCTTCCTCTGTGCTGCTGGTGTCAGTGACTTAATGCAGTCTCTGTGCTGCTGTGCAAACAGTCCCTGAGTCAGGTTTGAGGCCAAATTAGCTGCTTATCCAGCTCCTTTGCCTGTCACAAGGCTTTGGAAGCCAGCTTGGGGCAGCCCTACTGATATTCCTAGAGAGATTTACATACAAAGGCATTGGAGTTTGTAGGATTCTGACCAGGTTCAACAGGACTGTGTGGATACAGCCAGTCTGACCATGACAATCTAGAATATCATAAGTCTGGATTTAGGAGTTATGTACGTGCTGTAATTTAGCCAAGGCTGGAGTACCCCTAGTTTCACACAGTGAAGATACCTTATGGTGGCTTTCTTTTGTTGCATGTAACAGTGAAATTTTAGTTAGAGCTCAGTATTTTAGATTAGTTCCTCCTCCTATAGAAATGTGCACAAGTGCGCTTTTGGATGCTCTCCCTTCCTTCTAGTTGACATAGTGGATTGTAGCTATGGTTTGGTCCAGAACAGGAAGAACAAAACTGTGGTCCAATAAAGCCAATGTAAAGCCCGCATAATATAAGCCTAAGTATGAAATATGACTGTGCGTGTCAAAGACTGCACATGACATGCAGTGGAATATTGGAGACAGGCAGCTCAGGGACATTAATGGTATAGTAAACACTTAAACTGAAGGACAAAATAGAGAACTGTGCTTGTCTTCCACACCCCTCCTCAACCCATGGGATGTTTTTATTGGAAGCAGTTAATTGTGCTGATAGAGATTTCATATTCCAGAAGGGAATGCAGTTTGGCAAAATATTCTAGCTTTCAATACAGACAGATGAATACAGGGTAACCTTTAAAATCCCCATAGAATAAACTGTTGAGAAACAAAACAGACACATGGAGAGACCATCTGCAGACTCTCTGAATGTGCAGAGCTGTAGAATGCCATCCAGTCTGATATCAAATCATTTTTAAGCATGGTTAAATGGTACATATACATCTGTCATATTAAAAAAGAGCAAAGATTAGGCTTTCATTCCTGTTTATGATCTCCCATAGCAGCTACTACAGTATTTATACACTGAACAGATCTGCAAGCAGCAGCACATGATAGACTTCAAACAGAAACGTGCGTCTTTCTGGCTCAATAGAGTCCAGCCAAGGTTGAAGGTTTTCGTCTCTGCCTATTGGGGAAAATGCGTTAGGAATGTAGAAATATTCCCAAGTGGCAAAGGAAATGCTCCATGGCTTTAGACTAGCAGATACTAGCCTAAAGCCATGGAGCATTTCCTTTGCCACTGATGTCCCCTTGTCCGTGAATGTTTTCTCTGCAGTGCTCACATTCCTAAGCCTTGCTTCTGTAAACCATGCTGGCCAAAGGGATTGCAGTTGTCTAGGTGAGTCATGGAAAGAGAGCTCACTGAGGAAACTGAGGCCTAGGCAACTGATAAATCATGCCCAGAGTTCCACTTGGAAACAGAAGTGTGTTTGAAGTCAGCACTGGGAGAGTGTATTTTCATGTCCTGCACAGGAAGCTGGCTACCGTGCTCTGCAAATACTGAAACATAGGCACATTTGCTTCATAGAAATTCAGTGCACAGCAGTAAAGCAACCTAACACTTTCTTTTCAAAGCAACACATGCACCCAGGTTTGGCTGTGTGCATAGCAGATGTCAGAGAATCTGCACGGCTTTGACAAACCTCAACAGATGCCACTGTAAGGTGATGGACTACCAGCTTGGCTTTTTCTTCAAAGTATTTTCCTCCCGCTATCAGAAACTGTTCTGTTCTGTTTAGATTTAGGATAAATTTGCTGTTGCTTATTCAAGGTCTGCTATCTGCATTTTGAGATGATGCAGTAATGGTTACATAGGGGGAAAACAAGACACAGAGCTGGATATTCTTCTCCTGTAAAGATTTTGAAAAGGACAGAAAATCATTCCCAGCAACGTCTGCATGGATAGTAAATTGTAGTGAAAAGACTCCGTTGCCATTGTCTGACTAAAATCATACAATCCATGTGTGCCATGCCAGCAGCTCTCTGGTGGGTGCTGTGGGTATGGTACAAAGGTGCTGATACGCTAAATGGTGTGAGCACTGAATCCTCACTTCTTGCATCTTCAGGGAGGCTGGGACAAGATCAGTACAGGGAAGAGGGGTGCTGCTGTTTGGGCACCAGGAGATCAAGATTCAGGTCTCATCTTTGCTGCAATCTCTCTTTCTAATCTTAGCCAAATCATAAAACTCCTCTGTGATTAATTTCATTATATATCCACTCTATAAATTCATGCTTCCTAATAGCCCCTTCCATTCTGCCAGAAAATGAGGTGAGTAAAATGTGCCCACTAAGCAGGACAATAAGCTGTTCCAGAGGTTAAGAACATCTGGTCTCTGACATGAGTTTAACAAGAGATGTATAATGATGACTCCTAGTGGAATGATGTTTTAAGTGTTGCCAAAATGAATAAAGATTATCTTGATTCTGGCAGTCAGTTTTTCTTCCACCTGGGTGTTCTCATACTGAATGCAGTGGCAAAGTCGCTATCTACCTCCCTTCCTCCCTCTCAGTCTTTTCCCTCATACTCAAAAATTTCTATTTATCTATCTTCTAATATGTTTAAGTTGTGGAGGGAGATGTATTTTTCATTACAACTGAACTAAATATTTTTTTCAGGGAAGTCACTGCGCAATGAAACTTGTACTCTTCCAAATAGTGAACTGATACTTAACTATCTTGATCAGATTAGACTGTCCTAATTTTCTTCTCTGTGAGTTAAACCACAGCAGTCAGAGGAGAGGTTCTCTGTCCAAGAACCAAAGGCATGTTTCTGACAAATTGTGGCTATTTCTGTCAGCTCAGTAATTTTCCTAGGGATGATAATTTGAGTATAGAGGGATATAGTCTGTCACAGTTAGGCTTTGATCAAAGTCTACAACAGCTTTCCCCAGCATTTGGATGTTTTTATTGCTGAGAAAGTGGTGGTATATTTTGCCTGTTTTGTCAGCTCTGCCTTTCCTACAGAAAAAGTGATAATGTCCATTTGCAGTTTGAACAAGCAAAATGGAATGGGATTTTATCAGTCCATGTCCAGTGTAACCACTGTTTGTAGCATCGCACACTTTCTATCATTTTTCTTTTCATCTTCTCTCATTTATCCCATCCTCTGATTTCTCTTTCAACCTTTGGCCACTAGTTCATCCAGATCAACATCATCATTATTTTTTAGGTTTTGCTAGATTATTTCTGAGAGGATTATTTCCAGTGAAGCTATTAGTTCCCTTAAAAGTCTTTTGAAGTGCTTAACTTCCACAGTAATTTTCTAGCAATTTCTTTTAAAAGTCATAATTTTTCTGTCTTAGAAGAACATTAATTTTGATAATTAATCATTAGACAATCTTGAAAAAGTTGTATAACAGCAAGGCTTTTGTATTTTCTCAGGTGTTTGCATAGTTGGCTGCACATCTGCACACCAGGTTCTGGTGATATTGGATCTACTCATGTAAATAAGGACTTCACTAGCAATCCTCTAACTGAGGAAATACAGAATTTTCTATCTTCCACTTCCTCAACAATTTCCAAAATGCATATGAGATTTAAAAACTCTCACTATTTAAATTGTATATTCTAAGTTGAAATCCTTCTTACCGAAAAGTGCCCTAGACTTCCAAAAACTGCAAATAGATTAATTTGTTCACTAAATTGTTGGCAGATAAACTCATCACCCTTCATGGCCTTGTTTCCATGGCAACAAACTGGTTTTAGTATTTCTGCTACCCAGGTGTAGTGGATGAGTGGCACTTTGTGAGGCTGTGAAAGGTGAGCAGTGGCCCTGAAGTGTGGAAGCAGATGAAGGGAGCTGAAGAAAGTGCGTCACAGTGATGGGACTCTTACAGGGGTATTCCTCTAAGGAAGATGTCCAAGGAGTGGTTTGCACTATTGTGGGAGATTGCAGGCATAGCTGGGACTGGCCTTAGTCTCCACAGTTTCTGTAAGGATAGCTGTGAAGCAGAGCAATGGGATGGAAAGAGAAGGACTGTTAGCTAGGGCCAGGAATACCCTGATGGAAGTTGTCTCTTATCCTCACGGTGTGCTTTGCGTCCGTTTTTGCAGATAAACCAGACCCACCTGCCGGAACTCCCTGTGCGTCAGACATACGGAGCTCCTCCCTCACCCTCTCATGGTATGGCTCCTCTTATGATGGTGGCAGCGCCGTGCAGTCCTACACCGTGGAGATCTGGAACTCAGTGGATAACAAATGGACAGACCTCACCACCTGCCGCAGCACCTCTTTCAACGTGCAGGACCTGCAGGCTGACCGGGAGTACAAATTCCGCGTGCGAGCTGCTAACGTGTACGGCATCAGCGAGCCCAGCCAAGAGTCTGAGCTGGTAAAAGTTGGAGAGAAACAAGAAGGTCAGTTCTTAAGAGGAAAAAAAATCTAAATTCAATCGAACTCTACCTTAAGAGTTCCTTAGTGAGGCCAGACCACTGCATACCCTCCTTCCCACGTGTCTCTGTGCGGTGAATGCTTGTGCTGGGCTGTAACTGTGCTCGGGTCCTTCACAGACTTCATTTGGGGTCTGAGCACATCAGTTTTGCATACATCCAGTATGGAAACTTGGTTTCAGGGATCCCAAATCCCTGCCTTGTGAAAGCAAGCAATAATTCTCGTTCTGGCTTGCTGGGTGAGTGCTGGCTGACAGAATTCTGCAGTTCAGTGCACAGGTAATGTGAGATGAAACCTTTCAGTCATGTTACACATTCAGTCCATGCCCAGTTGGAAAATGATGATGGTGGCTTACCTGAAATACACCAATGGATTCGTTAAGTTTATACTGGACGCACCTTGGAAAAACAAGCCACAAACACTATTCCAAATTTGCTTTTGGAAATAATGAATGTGCTTGCTGCTAGCCAAGCACAGAATATGAAGCAGAAAATGAATTGGCACCTTGTAGCTAGCCGAGCTCCCATGCTTTCAATCCCAGCATGACAGTGCACCTCAGTGCTGTGTCACTGAGTACACCCAGCCTGTGTATTCAAGACTATCCTACTTAGCATGTTGGTTTTCCAGCATTATGGATGCCAAAAATCTTTTTTAGGGTTTTTGATTACAGTTGCATATACTTTAAAAAATATTTTTCAGTGTCTTTTACTTCTTAATTTTTATTTAAGATCTTCTCAAAGGGCTAATAGGGAAGAGTTGGATCATTGTAGAAATTATTCAGAAACTGGTACTAAAACTTGAAACACACAAATTATTTTTTAGAACCAGAAAGTGACCACATATCTTTGTGCACACCTCCATCTACCTGCTGTGCAAGCATGACTGTGATAGTCACCTCGGCAAAAAGCCCAGACCAGGAATAATTAATTTTACCATTTTTCCTGTCTTTGAGGAGTGGACTGTGTGTTGTATCTCTCCCTCCTTACTTACATGTGCAGGCCTTTGGAGCTTTAAGTGTTCCACGTAACCCTTGTGAAGTTATCTTTTACTGCTAAAGCAAGACAAAATGACAGTGAAGTGACGCAGCATCACACAACTGTGTCAGCCTCTCAACAGATGTTTCTAAACAAAAGTAAATCATATTTCTCTTCAAGTGCTAAATGGGATGCATGCTGAGATATTACTTTCCTCTATTTGCAAGATTTAAAACCAATCTAAATCAAGATGCACCTTCTCTTCAAAGCAGGAAAAATAACATTAGGAGTAGCAATATAATTGAAAGGAAGCTAGATGGTATTGGCTCTTCATAATAAAATTCCCTGTGTTTGAATGCCCTCTTTCTTTAGGTGCAGGATAAGCACCTTTTAGGGTTGGAAATCTGACTCTTCTCTACATTTTTCTAGAGCAAGCAGTACCTGTACTGGACCAAAGAAAACAAGCAATTTTTCTTTTTCAGACTGAGCATTTTCTTACATAGATTTAATACAAAAGGCTAGAAAGTGTATGAGTTACTGTGATACGCATTTTTAAAAGCAACAAAAAAGTTGTTTTGAGCAAAAAGAAAATGTGTTCTTTTTGCAGGAGGAGGAGGTTGGCTTTGTGCTCTCAATTCCAGGGCTTATTGATTTCAATTCTTGGTACTGCAGACAGTGTGGAGAAAGAGCAAGTCATCTAAAAAATTATTTTTCAAGTGTGTGGTTATAACTGGTGCTTTAATTAAAGGCAGTGGAAAATGCATGTGTTCAGCACCCGTCAAAGTCAGGACTTTAAGCTGGCATCTATGTAAATGCTTAGCTGAGTAACTTGGGATTTTCTAGGCTGCCAGGAAGTCTGATTACTGATTTTCATACTGAGGTGGCCAGCACATATTAGCAATGTCAGTATGATCTTAGTAAAGAAAGGCATGGCTAAATTTTCACAGTGCATTTAAAGAAAACAGCTACTAAAATAAGCTTGTAAGTCACAACAGATTAAAGCACGCATTGCCATGTTTGAGGAAAATTTGGTATTATTGACTCATGTCTGAGAAAGGTTTTAGCACAGCTACTCAGCACTTACCAAGCTCAGATATGTTCCACTTATATAATTTAAGCTTCCACGGGTGGACCAAAATGTTTCTATTCCATGGCTTTAATGCAATGTCGCTGCAGAACAGGGCACTGACTTCTTGCCTAAGCAGTATTTGGCAGACATTACCTACTGGCAGGCTGGCTGGGAGCAGCTCCCTTACACAGCCCTTAAAAGGGGAGGAAAATGTGATGTGCTCTGTGCAGGAGTGATTTGTTGCTGAGGAAGGTCTGAGGACAGCTACCCTGGGTGGGGAAGGCTCCCTTCCCTCCCTGCTCTTCTGGTAGATCTCTGCAAACCAGCTCATCTGTGCAGGAATATGCAAGGGTTGCAACTCCAGAAAAAAAAAAAAAAAAGAGGAAGGCTTTAGCAACAGACTTTATCCACTTGATTGGCTTTGCTACCAGCATGCAGACACAGCATTTTGTGTAGGATGTGAAAGGGTGATATCTCAGACCAGCTATCTGCTCACCTTGCACCCTTTATTTCTGTTGTGTTCTTCCCATCCTCTGCATCTACCCCTGTGCTCTAAAGCACCTAACAACTCCAGGGTACAGCATAAATGTTTCATAACACAAATCTGTTGACACAGGGGGGATAAATCCCTTGGTTAGGCTTGCACTCCACGATGGCAAAGTGCAGCTTCAGCAGCTACAGGGAGAATTGAACAGGTCACTGTGCAACAAACAGCCTTTGCAGTTTCTCAAATTACTGGTCACAGCCACAGGTCTTAGGAGCAAGCCCAGGCAGTGTAAGTAATGTATGACAACATTCCAGCTATAGCCCTCATACCCGCAGGAAAAAGCAGTGCTACTGGCAGTTCATGTATATGAAAATTGGAAATGAAAATCAGGACACTCAGGCCAGCTTTTACTCTGACTTAGGTCACTGGGTTCACCTGTCTTTGAGTCTGCCTGCAGAATTGAGGCTCCTTTGGGACCTCAATGATTACAGAATTCAGCCATGCTCAGGGGAATGAATGCTGTTCTAATTTTCTCAATATCTTGAGTCTGAAAAGTTCATCTGGATGCTTTGCAGAGAATCTGTTCATGTACAAACTTGCTTAACTTTTGGCTTCACAATCCAAAAAAGGCACATCAAAGTCAAGAAAAAATTGTCATTGAACAAGAAGTGTTATTGATTTTAATATTTTTGATTTATTTGCTTATTCCCTGAGGCGTTCCTAAAGGTATTTCTTAGATGACTTTGAACTGATGCAGTATGCTGATGTTTCTAGTAGGCAGGTATAATTGACAAGTACTGCAAACCACAGGAACTTGATTCATTCAGAAATGGTGACTAGATTGTGACTGGATAGTCAATAGTGATGAAGAAGGGGTGAAGAGATTTTAATTATGAAGTTAATGCACAAACTCCCTGACTGCTTTTTGCTGCTTTGCCATAGGGTCTATCTGTTGTCCAGGTCACTGTGAATAATTTGACTATCTTATGTAAGTACTATATCCCACATAAAAATATATTCATGTCTTTTTGTTTTACTGACAGAACCAAAAGAGGATGAAGCAGAGCTATCTGACGATGGTAAGAAGTGCATGTTTTAAGCAGGACAAATGCAAATCTGTGCTCTTCATTCACGTTTTCTGGAGTTTTTTAATCATGGTCCTTAACACTTATTTGTAGAGGGGAAAGAAACAGAGGTGGAATATCGGACGGTTACAATCAACACTGAGCAGAAGGTGTCAGATGTCTACAACATCGAAGAAAGACTGGGATCGTAAGTACTGGACTGTGCTTTTGAAGACACACAGATTTCAAGGCTACCAGCCAGTTAAAAAGATCATGTGCATTTATTCTTTGACTGTCTTGCACTTTCAACATCCCCTTTGCTGCGGTGAAAATAGATTTTAACATATGTTGGCCTCCACTCCGTAAAGATCCTTTGCTCCTATTAGCTGATAATTTTGAATAGGCACTACATGTATTTGAATAGGCAAGGAAGACGGAGCCCACAAATGAACAAAGCTAGACAATCCATTCATTTTTCAGTGTCCTAAAAGCTATCTGAAAAAAAAGGTACACATTGTGTACTTGCATTTCCATTATATCCATTAGTGGTAATAAGATTATCCTGCCCACGGGCTGGAATCTCTGTTGACAGCGGCCATAATCCCAAGAGCATTAATACTATTGCTGAGAGAAGGTCAGTGATTAGTCTGGCTCTGTTTCTCAGGGCCCCAACTCGTGGTAGTGTGAACTGCAGGCCATGATAATCTCAGTGATCGGTGCTGAAGGCCAGGGGATCCTCTGTGCTGCCAATAACAAATCCTGAGAAGTGTAACATAGAGGTAGAATTGTACATTACAGCAATGGGAAACAATAGTACTGAAGCCCTGAGCATTCAGATTCTGATTGCACCTACATCCTGTACCTGAGATGTCCCATCTGCTGCCCCTTCAGAGGTGTGTGACCTACAGAAAACTGTGCAGAAAGACCTGAATTGAAGCCTGGTAGGAGTCCCAGTTTTTGAACCCTACTATATAAGACTTGTTAACTGGAATGGCAGAGTATCTCTAAACATGGTATTCATTCAAAAGTTCTTGCAGATTGCTCTGCACAAAATCAGTGTAGAATCACACTTGATATTAAGACGTTTTTATTTCAGAATGGAATGGTTGTGCTGGAATATTTAGTAAATCGTTGCTATTTGTGGTGGCCAATATATTGCAAAACCATTTTATGGAAATAGTTATATATTTTCAGGGGAAAATTTGGACAAGTCTTCAGGCTTGTTGAAAAGAAGACTGGAAAAGTTTGGGCAGGAAAATTTTTCAAAGCATATTCTGCTAAGGAAAAAGAAAACATAAGGGATGAAATCAGCATCATGAACTGCCTACATCATCCAAAACTTGTCCAATGTGTAGATGCCTTTGAAGAAAAAGCCAACATTGTTATGGTTTTGGAAATGTAAGTATAAAGCAGAGCACACTAATAATTGTTGAAAATAATTGTGTGTACAAAAGTAGCAACTTACAGACACGGGACTGTCAAACGCTTCAGGATTTGCAGGGCCTGGATGGTTTTCAGATCTTGCAAGTTTTTCCAATTATTTATCCAACTTGTTTAAACTGTGTAAGTGAATCTGTGCTAATCTTTTTAAAATCAGTCAAAATGTGCTACAGTTTTTATTGTCTTGTTTGCTTGTTTTTTAAAGTACATGTGGTGGGGTTTTGCAGCTTACTCTTATTGCCCACTTGGGAGAGGTGAGAACAAAGTTAGCTGCGTTTTGGACTTTCATTTAGAACCAAAAATGTGTTTAAGGAGGAGAACTTTTTTTACTTAAGGCAGTTCTAAACATGTGTTGAACAGGCTTCACAAACAATAAAGGCCAATATGACCAATGTCTGCATCATCCACAATGCACCTGCTCAGTGTGAATCCCATACTTGTGGCAGTACCAGCTGGAAAGTAAATTAAATCCTGACCTGTGCTGATGTTTTTCCCAAAAAGTTACTTTAGTTACAGTTCTGCTGCCACATCGACTTCGTGTGCTCTCTGATGCAAGGAGAAGCAGTTTTCTTGCTGGCTGGAAGTCCTAAGTAAGATATAAATTGTTTGAGGCAAAAGAGACTATATGTCTATTTTGCTCGCTTGGCACTTGCTTAGATTATGTGCAAACTACTACTGCACTGGCATATTTCAGAGATTGGATTTTACAACCCTGGAACTTATGTGCGGGAAGGTGTTTTTATTTTTAAATTGAGCAGTTGAGCAAACTGATGATGGTAAGGGAAGGGAACCCTACTTAGCTTGGAACTGAGAGCTGGCAGACCTAGTGGAAAACAGGGAGATGTATAAAGAGTCTGGAATAGCATATGGCTTTACACTCCATTAGTTCCCCCCTGGCAGCAAAGGGGTTTTACTCTTTAAAAATATAGAAAACTGCAATCGAATTTAAGGTAGTTTTGTTACCCAGTCTCACTGGGATGTGGATTTAGTTTGGGGTGGCCACCTTTTCTGGTTTTTGAGCCCCCCACACACATTTCCATTGTGTCAAGCAGCAGCAGAGCAGGTCTGGGCAGTCAGGTGCTCTTGTGACACCTGTGTCAGATGACTTGGTAGCCTCTCTACTGTCATGTTATCTAGCTGACAGAATCCCAGCCCAGCAACTGCACCTGTATTGATAAAGAGCCTCCAAGGGATCATTTCTGCTGTAATACGGTATTTCTTTGCATTCAAAGAAGTTGTGGGAAATACCTTTAAAATTCTTACTATCCAAGCTGTTTGTTTTATTTCCATCAGAGTTTAACTGCATGGATTTCAAATAAATCAAGCTCACCTGCTACCAGTCTCCTTTAAATCAGATTTTAGCAGTGACTGGAATTTAGGAGCTCCCCTTCTACTCAAATTGATGAGAAGCACCCTTAGATTTTTCTTCCTGGTATTTATTCTAAATTATTCATTTCAATTTTATTCCCATACCTTTCCTAGAACCTTTTAAACTTCATACTCTCTGCTTTTAATATTTCTCCTTACACTATTTTATATGGTTTGATTTCATATTTAAAATAAAATCTGATTTTTTTATTATTGCTTTTAAATTAAAAACTATAATGATGTGCTCTTGCCTGGAAACCTTTCCATCTAATATTTACTGGAAGTCAGAGGCAAATCTCAGGCATTTCCTTTTCAAATATAGGAACATATTGGTTCCACCATAAGCATCTCAGTGGAAAAAGTAAATCTGAAAATAGTAGCATGTTGTCAATGTAACTCAGCACTGGGGGCTAAGTGCCTCAAAGTTTTCTATACTTCAGATAGTCAGTTTATTTTTACATAGATCAGAAGGAGATTATTGTATTGCAAATTAAGATTATTGGAGCAAAATCTCAGCACTAAATTCTATCATTCGATGCGATTTAAACCGGTACAAGTTACTTGGGTTTTCTCTTTTTTCCTAAGGTAGATTTTTAAAAATGCAGTTGAGTATTTGCCTGGGCAACTCTAAGGTAGATTCTTCTTACTGTTCCTTCTGGACCAAAACCTTAGATGTATATTCTGTGATTCCATAGACATGAATATTTTCCTGTATGACTCATGTAGAGAAGACTGAAAAGAGGAGAATCCAGAAAAAAGAGATTTAGATTCTGAACTAGTTGGACTGTTTGAACAAAGCCGAATTCTGCTCCTGTGTATGTGTAGAACCTCATCCACACTGGTTTTATTCAGCTTCCTACCTGGCAAAAATTAAATTGGATTTGGCTCCTGATATAGATGGAACAGTATTCATCCCATAAATGCATTGCAGTTTAATCCACCATTGCTACCAGAGTGTTGAGAGCTCCCATGGTAAAAACAGCAGGCAGATGTATTAACAGTAGTTCATTTACAAAAATATGCTAAAAAGTGGTGCTTGAGACAATGGTACAATTTCTAAGAAGTTTTCCCTTTAGGGATCTGAAAAGGATGGCACTTTTATAGTACAAGTAAGCCGTCATTATCTGCGTTAAACAGTCACAAACAACTGGTACATTTTAGTATGAGGATGATTATCATTTGGAATTGCAGAGTACTCCAGATATAAATACTTTGCCTGCAGATGTTTTCATAAACACCCATACTGGTTAATATCTTAGCAAAGCAACAACAAACTAGATCCCCTGAATGTTTATTCAACAGGTCTGGCAATACTATTGCTTTATGTTACAAATGTGCTCTAATCCAACATAACCTCTCAGTTTGTCAAGCATGTGCTCTTCTTACTAATTTCATATTCATAGGAAACCACAATAGCATTTCTAATTACATATTTTCTGAAATCTTATAGCCATTGCAAGAAATGCATCCAGAACTTCAGATGTTTCAAATTCAGTTTGGTACATGAGGGATATAATCATGTATCTGGCAACCTGCAAACATGGCAAGGCTGCTTTTCAGTTGTGTGTTTTCTTTCTGTAAGTGAAATGTGCAATTGCATTTGGCAATCAGCATGAACACTGCAAAATATTAAACCATATAAAGACCGTGGTGTGTTTAATTTCTAAAAGCAAAGCTGCTCTTCATTATGTGCTCCTTTCTTTACGGGTCATTCACCCACAGCATAAGAAAAAGGTATTTCCATCTTTGGATGCAAGCAGATAAAGCAGTTGAGTGATTACTCAGAATTTAAAAAAACACAACAAAAACCCAAACCACAAAAACCACAAACAAACAAAACAAAACACAAACACAAAACAAAACAAAAAAACCTACCAAAACCAACGAGTCACAACTTAAATTATGCTTCATTAAATCCAGGTTAAAAATGTCCCACTTCAGTTGCATGAACAGTTCAATCCAGGAGATGCTACCCTGGAAAGACCAATTATTTCACATCTTAAATTAACATAAAAATGGAATTGACCTTCAAGGAGTGTGATGAGGGCTCAGCTAAAAATACCAGCACTGAAAGTGTTGTGGGTTATATCCTTCTCCTGTCATAGCTAAGGAGGAAATTCCCTCTGAGCTCACTTGGGTCAGTAATTTACCCTTTGAGCTTTGCATTCCAATTAACCATTTCATCAGAATTCTTCCTTCCTCAGCCTTTGTCACTCTCAGACTCTCTTTTTCCTGAATTTTTGCTCATCTGCTTGAATTTTTGTCCTCTTTCCCTGGGACCCATTCCATGTATTTTAGTTTTCTTTATTTCTAAATTATTTGATCTACATTGTGCACCGATGGGTGGCAGGAGGGAAGGAAGAAGTGGGAAATGTGTGCTCGGAGTCAGGAGCAGCGTTACGAACGCGTCTCAGCAGGGTGGAAATCACAGAGCACACACTTGACTGTCAGCTGCAGGTGACCCAGTCCTAGAGGCAGGATGTAAATCCCTCCTGCCTGGAGTAACAACATCGGTGTTTCACAGTTCTCACCTGCGACAGAGATTCGGAACAGAAAACATCTACTGATTTATACCACACACAAGAGGCAATTCTTCCCACATTTTCCATGGGTCTATGGAAAATGCCATTACAAAACACAGATTGCATCCTGAAGTGTCTGCTGCAAGCTTGAACTCTCTGTATTGCTGTAAAAAAAAAAAAAGTCTGATTACTCCCCAAATGAATATGTTACAGAAGTCTCTTTTTATTGTTTTTCATAGGGTTTCTGGAGGAGAACTCTTTGAACGAATCATTGATGAAGACTTTGAACTGACAGAGAGAGAGTGCATTAAATACATGAAGCAGATTTCAGAAGGAGTGCAATACATTCATAAGCAGGGTATTGTCCACTTGGATTTGAAGCCAGAAAATATTATGTGTGTCAACAAGACTGGTACAAGTATCAAACTCATTGACTTTGGACTCGCAAGAAGATTAGGTAATGAATTCTCTGCCTATTTCAGTATCGCAGGGGGAAAGGGCAGGACAAACAGTAATTCATGGTATCTATTATATTCTTTCATGTATAGAGAGTAAACAGGCTGTGTTTCCTATAAATATTTCTGGTTTTAGGAAAAACTAGAAAAGGGAAAAAAGAAGACATTCAAGAGTGAGAGTAGGGCACCTCATCTTCAAGAGGAGTTTGCAGTGAGGTGTACACAATCTACCTGTCTGTTTCTACAGCAGGGTATCCCTGTAGATTCTACCTAAAATACATAGTAATAGTAATGTTAAAAAATATTTACATTTAAATATAAAGCACTAACTCTCTAACTGAATGCTTAATGAATACTACAAATCCCTGAAACTTTTTTAGCAGCAGGAATTACGGTGATGCTCTAGAAGCCTTTCAGATAATTACAGTTGATTTATATTTTCCTGTTATTTTTATCATTTCTTATCTTAAACAGCAGGATGTTGTCATCCATGTTAAACATCATAGGAATTCTATAAAGAGCTGTGTAATAGCACCACTTAAAAATAATGCAATAGGGGGAAATTCCATTTGACAAGCCCTTCCTCTTCCTAAGCTGCTTTTTAGCTGCTTTCTATCATTCATTTTGGTCTAAGCTTCCAACCTGCTCTGCAACTTGAAAGGCAAAGACCTTCACAGGTTCTTGTCTTCATATTCCTCAGCTCTAAAATGCAGCCCTTCAATTGTGTTTTCAGTGTTAAAAAATACCAACATCCCACACTGATCTTTTTTATCTTGTATTTTCACAAAAGAAATAAAAATCATTCCAGGAATGAAAAGGAACAAAAATAGTTTATGAACCTGTTACACTGGGAGAGGTGAGATTTGTGGCTCTCCTGACAATAATTGATTGGGATAACTTATATGAATTCCTACTCTCTATATAAAGGGGCCCACAGCTGGATTCTTACTTGAAATCTTTTGCCTTCCCTCTTTGAAAAAGTATTAATTCAAAAAATTTTAATACTTATTAAAAAGTAGAACAATGATTTTTGAGAGAGTACAGGTGAATTACTACCACCTACCTTTTGCTATCTGCCTAAATGCTGCTCATCCTACTTCTTTTGACACTTAAGTAACAGACTACTGCATTCCCAAGAATGTAATTTTACTAAAACAAACCAGGAATGGATTCTTGAATGAATAGGGGAAAAGAAGTCTGCTTTGAAGAATTTTAGATTATGTTCTGCTCCAAAAGTGTATTAAATGAATCTTGGTCACACGGACACTGTTAACTCAGAGATGTCTATTTTATTTATTAAAAAAAGAGATCACTACCATTTCTGTTCCTTCACCAGTATAGAGCCAGTAGTGTTCTGGGAACATGAACTGATTTTGTTCTTGTTCAGGAAACAGATGAACTGTTAACTAAGTTCCAGTGCTGGTGTTTTTGTGCAAGAGGTGTGGGAAAAATTTCAGCCCATGATGTTCCAGCTGTCAGCCTGAAAACTGTACATTTACTGCTGCACTGAGTGGATTTCATCAACAAGAGATATAATGTAAACACAGAATGGCCTTTTATAGAAACTTCTTCAGCTACCTTTTTAACTTCAGGCCACAGTTAAACCCACATTTAGCAAACGGAAGATCCTATTTTCAGTAGCCTGTTCACATCCATCAGCTTTCCCACTATTCTGTTCATCTTGTGGCATCACAATGCATTGCATGGCTGATAGCAGCTTGTGAGCTGCTCCAGTCATGCCATAGGTAGGAAATCTCTAAACACTAGATAACTTCTCTTGATGTAGAAGGATGAGAGTTGTGGGTGCTGATGCCGATTCTGATTTTCCAATACTGTACATTCGTTTGGCTTAATATGCTGCTACTTCTTGCCAGGTTCCATTGTAGGTATTTGCCATTCATCAGCCTGCCATCCTGGATAACTCCATTGTGGGTGTCATTCCCTAGGAAGAGAAAGGGCCCTTCCATTCCATGCCCAGCAAGCACAAGCACTGTTTCATTGCAAAGGCAACTGTAACATTTCAGATGAGATGATTTCCAAAAGTAGAAAACAACTTTTACAGTTTCATTTACTCACAAAAATTGCTGAAAGCACTTTTCACTAATGCCTGCTTCTTGCCAGTTGTCTTATGTGGTGCACTGAGGGCACGTTTCTCCACTTGTGTTCCTTCAAGCTTTTTTGATTTTGAAATTGGCTGTCAAATTCACTTTGGCATTGATAGATGTGGGATTGGAGCCCTCATCCTACAGACCTGACCCTGACTGAGCAGAAACTGCTCAGCCAAGGGATTGCTGAAGGGAGCAGTGGCTGATTCTGCACTTCAACTTCTGAGATTTAACTTTTTGTAACTAGTGCAAACTAGTGCCTTTAAATATTCTATGTTTTGATCAGTTTTAAAGATATTAGGATCAGCTCCTTCTGCAGTCATCTTCTGCAGCTAATTAGTTCTCTTGCACTGTCAGGAAATACCAAAGCTGCAGTGGGACATTTTCCTGACCTTTTTTGGTGTGCTGAGGAATACATGTAGAAAATTGTTTAAGATAAACTTCTTGAGGAGAAAAGAGAATGGTTTTTGAGTACTGTAAAGATTTCTTTTTAATCACTTGATTATACACAGTGTCAGCAACAGTTTCCAGCTAGCTTGTCAGCTTTCTGTCTGAACTAAGGGATATCCAAACACAGATCCTACTTGTGTACTAAGCTTGTAAACAACTGGGTAAAGACTTGACATATTGCTGCATAGAAAGGGTCTTGCTCTTTTCCTTTCTTTTTTCTTTTATACACAGAAAATGCTGTGTCAGTTGTTTCACACTGAATGCTTGCACTCAAATGCCATGTTTTCAAAAAAACCCCACATTTCTCTGACCTGTGGGCAGCATATTTCATACACCAGCCTTTTGCATACACAATTGCTCATAGTAGTTTACGCAGTGCACAGAAAAGCCTCCAAAGTTGGATGTGAAAATCTGAGCCTGAGACTTGGATGATCATGATGAAGCTTTTAGAAAATAGGTTCATTGTCATAAAGTTCAGTAATTTCTTGTAAGGACAGTTTGAAAAAAAAATTTAAGTGTTGACTTTAAAATGAAGGCGGATGGGAAAATGGGATCTTAGGCTTCCCGTTTGCACTTGGAAAAGGAAGGTGATCTCTCACTCCTCATTGCTACTGTGGAGAACACATTGCCCTTCTTTTAGGCTAAGTCATTTAGATTGCATGTTAGGAAAAGTACCCTATATATGTTTTGGAGTAAGAAAACTCTGGTTATGTGATGGTAGGGATGTTGTGGAATAGTTTTTGAATGTGCTTTTTAAAGGATAGTCAGGCAGCTGGCAGGAGGGTCTTGATGTTGGTGAATTTGCATGGGAGGATCTGGGTAATTTCCTGCAGCTGCTCCCAGGCATTCTTCTCTCTGTTTCTGTCTTTAAAAATGGTGGGAACAGGGAAAATACACGAAAATGAGGTTTCTGCAATTAATTTACTATAACCATACCTGAGCAGAGCAAAAAAAAAAAGGGTTTCACAGCATTTAAAATGGGAAGCTGGCACAACTACAAGCGAATTGTTGTAATTGTGCTCAAAAGCTGCCTCAACATGGTGTTCAATCATTAGGCAAGTTATTAACCCCATATATGTTCCAGATTTCATTCAGTAAGTTGGGGATTTGTGTACCTCAAAAGAGCACTAGCTCAGGTGTTTGATTACATTTCATGAAGTGCCTTAAGCGCTTTCCATGGAGCTAAATTTGGGAGTGGAGTCTGTACTGGGATCAGCATTTATGTTGGAAAACTTGGCAAATAAAATCCTGGTAAATAAAAATATTCTATTCAGATTCAGTGTTGTGGACAGGTCACTTCTTTTGTAGACTCCTCAGGGTTTTTTAAGCTTTTCTCTTGATTATAGAGCTGCAAATCCCTGTACTTGTGGTAACCTTAACAGGAGAAGGACTGGAATGTGTTATATCTGTTTGCCTTCCCATCCATACCTGTTTTGTTTAGATGGTAATCTCCTTGGGCTCCTCACTAGGAAATTCTACTGGTGCCTAATCTGGCTGCTGCTCTTGCACAAAAGATAAACCTAATGCAATGAATCTCACTTAAGGCATACACTGATTGCTCAGGCACATGTGTAGACTGGATATGAGTTTCTCAACCTAAATCCAAGGCTGTTTCAAGTCAGAAACAATTTATTCTCTGACATTCTTATATTTTTACAATACAATTCTATTACTGGGATGTGGGCTTTTTCCCCCCAGTCCCTAATCTATTCCTTAGTTTTCTTCCTTCCTGATCTTGCTTATTCTTTTCTTCTTCCCACCAGATTTAGAACAAGCATTGATGAAAATGAGCCCACTGAGATTTGCCTAAGAATTTCCAACTTAATGACTTGCGCTGTGTCTCACACTATACTAGAGGGCAGACATATCACTCACTTGCACACCGGCGGCATAATCTGGCCGTACTCAGTTATGAACAGGTTTTTCTCTTACCTTCATCACTGTATTTTCCAGTAGGGCTATGCTGGTGGGTCAGCACAAGAAGAATGTCAAGCCAGTTCAGCTGTCTCATGACCTCATTCTTTCTGTTCATACTAGTAGCAGCAGCTTCACTGTAGATCATTTTAAAAGCATCCACAGTGTGTTTAAGCAGAGCAAATGTAGCATACCTGTGCTACAGGCCAGCTGAAGAAAAGTTTGGAGCAGGTGATGACTGCCAGCTGGTGATTTGTGCTTCCCCTTCACCACAGGTGTGCTTGTAGGCAGCCTGGTTTTGAGAGCATGCCCAAGGCCAGTTTTACCTGTGAGGTAATGATCTGACTGGTGCACATCATCTGCTTCTTCTCTTGTTTCACTGCTGGCCTGTGCCACTTCAAATTTAAGAGACATGTAACCCACTATTGATTTTCTTTCCTGTTTACACTAGAAGAAAATGTGTTGGATTGAAATAGTTCTTTCCTATTATTATAATTTTAGCACTACTGGTTCTTTCTGTCACAACATGCAGAGCCCCAAGCTTTGATAAATGTTCAATAATTTGTGAAAACTAGCTTCTTTCTGACACTGGAGTCCTGCAGTTCTCTTGTGCAACTGCTAAAGGGATGGAGGCTCAAACACTTCTGTACTTCAGGACATACAAATCTGAATTAAACACTGATGGCTCTCTTTTTTCATAGATTTGGTCTTGTGGAAGCTCCTTGCAATAGGAACCTTCTTATGTGCCTTATACATAAGTGCTGTGTGCTTGAGGATGCTTAATAAATGATTCTTTATTGCTATACATTTATCAGCTAAGAAAACAGCAATTCAGGCATCATTTATTTGTTCTGATAAGGATCTTTAACAAAATCACAAATATGAGGGCAAAACTGGTTTTCCTGTTACTGGAGAACAACTGTTTTTAAAAATCTCCATGCAGCAGTTAATGGTTTTCTCTTTCATTCTTCACAGAAAATGCAGGCTCTCTGAAAGTTCTCTTTGGGACACCTGAGTTTGTGGCTCCAGAAGTTATAAACTATGAACCTATTGGCTATGAAACAGATATGTGGAGTATAGGAGTTATCTGCTACATTTTGTGAGTACTTTGCTATTCTTAACACAAATCCTGACAGTTGCTGAACATACAGAATTTTCATCAACTTCTGAAGTTTTCAGGCCTTTTGTGTTGTAAGTAGCAGCTCCAGCATGTTTAATAAAACTTCTATGTTCTCTGAAGGGTGCAATTGGTAAACTGCAGAACTGGCAGTCCTGGAAATTCAGCTTTTTAGTGTTGTACATCTTACATCATAAACCAGCAATGCTTCACCTCATTTAAAAAGACAATGTGACTACTTTATTATTAACTTCAAACTATTTTTCCTTTCCAGATGTTAAAGAGAAATGTTCAGGCATGCACTAATAACCAATAATTTCCATTCTTTTATTCCAAGAGAGAAAATTTTTGTGAAACTTTGGGGTCTCGTGGGACACATTGAAGTATCCCAGAATTGCCATATCTGTTCACAGTGCATTTTAATTTATTACCAAGCACAAGCTACTGGATAAATACGTTTTATAAGCAGCATGGATAGAGCTCATGGAAACATTTTAGAGGATGGTTAGCTGCAGCTCTTGGTTACATATTTCAGTATTAGATTTTTGTATATGATTTGATACAACATGCTTATAAACCTCAATGAGTCTAGAGAAATGTATATGGAAACAGTATCTCCGTGCCTAGAATAGCAAGTGGTTTTCTTCCAGCTGTGACTTTACACATTTGATCCCACATAAACAAGCGAAAAGAGAAGCTTAGTTTGGAGCATGGTTACTTCTCCCTTGTTCCAGCTTCAGTAGTAAGTCAGTGGCAGATCTGTTTTGCACTGGTTCTTTTAAAAGACTCCTCTCAATGCCCTTCTTCCTTTATTAAAGAGTCCCCTCTGCCCTGGCTATCCCGCTCCTTGACACCTGGAAATGCTCAGTCGTTTGCAGTTTTGCTCAGTCGTTCTGTGCTCCTGCTTTTCTCATGAGCCTGCCCTTGTTCATTTCCAAACTAAGCAACATAATTTCCTTACTTGGCCTATGGAAAAGCTACTACATCAACTCCCTCTTACTCCCAGCAAAGACTCGGAATATTTCTGTTATCTTCAGTTTCAGACGCGAAGTGTGCTCCACGCTTCAAGGTCACTTCGCTCTGCCAGTTTATTTACAGGACTTCTATTTTCCATTCACTGCCAAGCACTTCTTTCTAGATCTCGAAAGCTGCTTTGGGTCGCTCCGTGGCTCCAGTAACGCAGCCCACCCAGGCAGCAGTGCGGTGACAAATGCCTGCGCTCCGGGCCGGGCCGGGCCGGGCCGGGGCGGGGCGGGGCGGCGGGCCCGGGAATCCCTCGGTGCTGCAGCGCCGCCTGCAGCGCGCCCAGCGCGCCCAGCGCGCCACATTTTGGGGAGTTTCTCGTCTTTCGGGGCCGTTTGTTGTTATCTACGCCCATGGCGAGTTCCCGTGTGCTCCCAGTCTGAGCAGCGAGGCACGGGTCGGTGCTGGCACCGAGCGTTCCCGGGGAATGCGGCCAGGGCATCGGCTGAGACAAAGCGAAGGGAGCAGGCGGAACAGGTGGGGAAAAGGCGACATATCCTGCCAAAGACCAGTCTGCTTCCTCCCACTTTCTCTGTGCCAAGCAGGATATTTGGATGCTGTACCATTCAGCTGATGGGGCTGGGGTGGTGTTACACTCATTCAGCCGATCTGATATGCCTTGTGAAATATATTATGAAATTACTTGTTTGCTAAGGTGTATTTAAGCTCATTTAACCCATCATGAGGAGAAAACGACATTACCCAAGTACAATGAAAAAGAATTTTTTTGATGCATTGCTATTGCCATAATAATTATTAGCAGTGATAATCAACTTTTGTCTTTTTTGCCATAAGAATAAAGTAATAGAAGTTAGGGAAAAACCATGAGTCATCACTTGGACTTTCCCTCTCCACCCCAGAGTGACAGAGGTTCCCAATCTGTCTTAACTTTCTTAGAGCCCAGCTATTTTTACAGACTCACAACTATGAGCCATTATCCAAAATGAACTATCACATCATCATTACAGAATGCAAATAAATGTCATTGAGAAGTGCATCTCTCTTTAGTTGCAGCTCTGCTTTCCAATTTTGATTGTAAGCGCAGAACTGCCAAATCTCACACCTGAAGTGCAAGACTCACTTGCTGTGTCTCACACACCATCCCTGTGCTCGAACCTGGGCATTTGCATCCCCTCTCCCCTGCCGTGGGAGTGGGGCCATGCAGGTAGAGCAGAGCACTGGACTTAAGGGCAGCTCTGCCACAGGCAGCTGATGGCTCAAAGCTGCTGTGTCCATCATCTGTCCCAAGGGAAACCAGGGAACATGCCACAGCATCACTTGACATGACACCTGCCTAGAAAGTGACTGTGTTTCCATGATGTGCTGCACAACAACAAATACAAACCGGGTTTCACAGAGAGCTGCTGAAGTGATCTCTGTGAGTGAAAGGTCTTCCCTGCAAAAGAATAAATGGTTGGGATGTAATCTCAAGTAGGAAGCAGGATGACAGCACTCCTCCAAAACCCTGCAGCAAAACCTCTCCCCAGCCCTCTGCTAGGCAGATGTAAATACAGATATTGCACTCCCTGCTGGGATACTGCATCTGTCTTCTTTATGGCACGACTGATGTAATTCCATCCTACAGTTCATGGGTTCCCTTTCCACATTTCTAAGCTACATATTAAATCCTTTTAATCTTCCTGGATAACTTATTCAGTCCCGTCTCTTCATCTGTCTTTGTTCTTCCTTAAATTTCCGTTTGTATTCTCCACCTCATGTTTTTTATCTTCCACTTTTATCTTGTTCTCTGTCCTGTTCTGCATCACAGTACTGTTCCACATACTTGAGTTGATCTATTGCCTTTGAAATAACAGGCCACAAATATTATAGCTTGTGTATATCATCTCCATTTATGTCTATTTCAGTGTTCTTTTCTGCATTTACAATAATCTTTATCTAATGAAGGTTAAGCCTCCTGAATTCTTTCCAGGTCTTTCTGTTATATTTATTCTTCTGGGCATTGCTGAATTTCTGTGTTTTTCCAATTTCTAGTTCTTTTCTGATGATCAATTTGGATTGTTTTGAATATTTAGTAATCTGAAGCAATTTCTAATTTTTATTTCAGAGCCATTTTCAGTCTAAGGTTTCAGCACTACATGGGCATACATTGAGTGTGGATTGCCCTTTTCCTTCTGGCACCATAGGATCTGAGCAGTTTCAGGGAGGCATTGTCTTTGGCTGATTCAAACCCCTGCTTGCGTTCCAATAGTTCTCCTTGCTTTATCAGTGCCAGGCAGTGCTTATCTTTTCAGCGTAGTTGATCTCTGTGAATTAATATTTTTTAATATACTTTATCTTAGGCTGTGTTTTAGTATCACATTCGATCTTGCTGTATACTCTTTTCCTTCAGCACCTTCCTAACAGCACACACCCTGATTCTTCAAACATTCCCTTTCCTTTTTATCCATTGTGTTGTTCATCACTGCTGTTCCCCCTCCCTTGTTTGGCAGTTTGGGTTGGTTGAAAGATCTTTCAGCATTGTTCATCTTTTGGGTGTGCTGGCTTGGAACCTCAATAAAGCAAGACACCGCTGCCTTACACTTGGCTCCATGTCATGTTAAAAATTTATACCTCTTTATATTAAAGAGGTGAGAGCACTCCTTGTTTTTTCCTTAAACCAGGTTAGGAAGGCTTTAATGTCAGACTGTACTGCTCAAAAGGAAATGTTTTATTGGTTCAGTGGCACTGGCAAACTGGGGTTCCTCATTAATCCACTGGGCATGTGAAACAAGGATGAGAACAGCAGCAACACCCTTGCTTCAGCAATGAGCTGTCTTCCTTTACATGGACTCAGTGGTCTGCTTCTTCCAGAGAGGTCCAGTGTGGGAGTCAGTCAGCCCTCAGCTAAGTGTCCCATGGATGTGTGTCCCTGACAAAGTATCCTCAGACTATTCATTTGCTTTAGTTCACTTGGAAAAGAATTAATTCACTACACGATCTCCAGGGTGCAGGTGTCATCATTGTGCTTATCTGACATGCCCTGCACAGGTTTATCAGAAGCAGATACGGAGATCTGTCCATACTGAGATCTGTTACTTTGTTTGCACTGCCAATGCAAGGCAAAGCCTGCAAGAAGGAGCTGGGTGCCAGCAGGCCCAGTCAGCTGGTGCTGCAAGCACTGCTTGCAGAGGAACTCTCACAGTCTGACTCTGAGACAAGCAGCAAAGTTCTCTGGATTAGTGGGAGTCTTAATGCAAAGATTTCCAGTTGAAATGCCATGGTGTTTGTTACATAGGCAACGAGATTTGCATCCACATTGGACCCTTTTCATCTTAACATTTCTAAGTCTGCATGAGGAGCTTTGTTAAGGAACTCCTAGAGGATAAAATATATTTCTTCTTTATTTAGAAGTGGAAACTGTGAAAGATTTTCTAAACAAATGGTTCTTAACATGCCAGGAAGATGCCTGGTAAAGTAGCTGGAAAAATGTTTTCAGTAAACAGCCTGCTGCTTGTCTAAGAGCAACTTCGCAGTGTAAGCTCTGTGTTAATTTTCTGGAGCAATAGCTCATCTTTATCACTTCAGCATTCCAAAAAGAAATTGTTTCCATTATCTGTCAAAAGAGTTGCTGTACCACTATTACTTTAAATGGCTGTTAAGAATTGAACAACCAAGACTTCGGTCAGTGAAATCTGTCCTAGAGATAAAAATTTCTGGCTACATAATTTCTAATCTACACTAGTTGCTGGAGTTTGTTTTCTGACTATAGACAAGGACCTAGTTCTCCTTAGAAGTATTTCAACAACAAGGCAACTGATTCACAGTGTAAAACTGTAGTAGAGAGAAAAAATTATTTTAGCTTTATAAATCTGCAACAGGACATTCAGGAATATAAAAATAGGTTCATTGAAATATTTGAATGGGCACTCTTAAACTGGTGTTTGTAACTGACGAGGTGAGTGAAGGCTTAACTGAGACCCACCTGCTAATTTACCAAATGCATAAGATCGAGCAATCCTACCACAGCATTTAAAATTTTAGCAGATAATTCTGTCGTACAATTCTAAAATTAAAAAAAAAAAAACCAAATACATGCACACACACACAAAACCCCACAAAAACAAACAAAAAAAACCCCCAAAAACCAACAACAATCACAAAATTTTTTTCCTTCTCTAACTTCTCATTCTTTAATTTATCCTCACCCTTCAAAAGCTGTGTGGGACATGCAGTATAAGCACTGCCTCTTATGGCACCGTGGAGCAGTGATGCTTCCACATGAAGCAATGTCTCTGTACCTATAGCAGGTTTTTTAGTATGCATTTGACCTCTCAATACTGCAGCTTTAGTCTCTGGAAATAGGCCAAAATCTTGTCTAATGTAGTGCAAGAGTGCACAACACTATTTGTGGTAATACTGTGCAGAGGTCACCTCTGACATACTTCGCTCAAGGAAACGGGATTGGTATTGCTCTGGCTGCCCAAGTGTGTCCTCTGGAAGCTCGACTGGATGAAGACAAAGTGTGCATCTCCTCTTCTGACAATGAGCTAAAGGAATACTTCACAGACCTGTCACTGTATAAGCCCCTGGCTTGGCTGAGACTGCTGTTCTTACTGCAAGGTAAAAAGGAGACGGCCCAGCAGTCAGTATGAGGAACCCAAAATCAGAACTGCGGTCTGCACGAGATTTTTTCACTTTCTAAAACATTATGGAGAACTCCATAATGTGGAGTGTGACATTGTCATAACTAAGCACTCAGATGTCGGAGAGGAGGTGGGTTTAAGGCCCTCAGGAATGCTTTGTGGGTTCCAGGACAGAGATTCCCGTGCCTCCCGGCTGTCCCTGGCCGTGAGGGCGGCAGGGCGTGCGGGCAGAGCCGAGCCGCGCCGTGCCGCGCCTGTGCCAGCTCTGCAGTGCTGCCAGCGCAAACCTTCTCTCCTCCCGCAAAGCCAGCATCAAACACAGGGAACAGTCCTGTTCCAACCGCTTTATGGGAGCATTTTTGGTACGTTCATCTTTCGGCTTTTAGTAACTGGTGCCTGTTATATCTTCAGAAATGGGTCTATGCCACCTTACACATTTACAAAGTCGGGATTCACTGTTGCATTCGACCACACCACATATAACGGAAAGTAAGACAGCAAATACATTCTGTTCTGATTTACCTTGTTCTGCCTGAGAATAAACAAACCTTTTATCTTCAGCTCATGTATTATTACTAAGAAGTTTCTGAAGTATACATGTAAGATTCTAGACTCTGCTGTACTGCACACAACTTCCAGAAATGGTAAAAGATTTAGTGTCTGCTCTGTGTGAGACTTCAAAGAGTGTGTGTTTCTGCTCTGCTTATAAAATAAAATGCTTAGGAACAAATTCCAAAGCAGATTTTGAATGTAATTAGATACAAAAAAGAAACAAAATAACTGTGAAGGAGGAGATCATTCTAATATTATTAATCACTTTACTTCACCCCAATCTCTTTTTTAACCAGTCTGTTCTGTGATATTCAGTGGCATAATGATATCCATATAGTATTATATCCATGTAGTGTTTTCAGAACCCTAATAAGTTACAGTTATTTTTCTATGTTTAAAAGAAAGGAGTAGTACTGTGAAATGTAACTGGTTAACACAATTGTACTGAGAAATCAAATAAAGTCTGTAAAAATTCATGAAGAATAGGTTATTGTGTAAATTGCATGCCAGGAGGACCTGGAAAAGTAAATAACTTGTAGCTCTAAGGAATAAGCAACCTTTCACCTCTAAGTTTTTGCTGAAAGGGCGATATATACAGGCATCAAAAGTATCCAGATGCACAGTGTAATAAAGGATAATGCTCAGCTGGAGAAAGAGACTCTGCAAAAATGACACCATGATGTTCTGTAATTGCCTTTCACTGGCAATTTATCAGTTATATTGTATAAAAAGCCTTGGAAGCTCAACTTAGGTTATAGGAGAGCATTATTTCCATTTCATGCATCATCGTGACTGATGGAGAACATAAAGACCAAATTACTTCTGGATGCATCTGCATAACTCCACAGCCTGCAGTGATGCAGCACTGTTTTATCTGTCTGTATAACTCAGGGTGGGTTTGTTTATGAAATAGCCCTGTGGATTTCATTATTTCTTTATGCATCTTTCTTCTTGGGTTCTCTCTGCAGGAGTAAATGAAATAAAATGTACAGAAAAACCTTGGTTTGACAGTAAAGGCAGCAAAATCACCTTGAAAGTAGATGATCTTCAGAGGTCCCTTCCAACCCTACCAATTCTGTGATTCTGAGGAAGTGCCAGGGGAAAAAAAAAGATATTCCACTGAATTTGGTGTGAAAAATCCAGTATTAGTTAGGCAGAACTAGACAAGTCATTTAAAAAACTACTTTGCTCCAATATCACCTAATTCTAATTCTCCTCAAAACTATCTTGGGAAAAGAGAAAGAAACTAGTAAAATGTGCCTTTCAGTTTTCCTGGCAAAATTCTAGTTTCCTTCCCATAAGGCTATCTGTAGTTAGTTTTGAGTCCTTTTTTATTTAATTTAGTTTTTAAAGCAAGCCTTTATTGATAAAGAACTGCAGAGCATGGGAGATGTCACACTCGATTTTAACTTGCTCCTGCGGTAATTTGCAGATTGACGCGGTTTGTTCTGTGGCTGTGTCTGTTCTGTCCCCAGGGTCAGCGGACTTTCCCCTTTCATGGGAGACAACGACAACGAAACCCTTGCCAATGTCACCTCAGCAACGTGGGACTTCGACGATGAGGCTTTCGATGAAATCTCTGACGATGCCAAGGACTTTATCAGCAATCTACTAAAGAAAGACATGAAGTAAAGCTGCTGGACTTGCTGCTCTTTCTGTGTTTGCATTTAGCTGAAGTTGCCGTTCGTGTTTCCCCCCGTGAATCTCCACGGGGCCGCAGCACCTCTGGCCACGCTTTCTAAGGAGCTGTGCGTGCCCGCCCGGCTCTGCGTGTGCAGCGCTCTTTGTTTCACCCGCAGGGCGCAGGGGCTGAGCGGAGCCTTCGCTTCAATCGCCGGCTCTTTGTGCTCTTCCCTCCCCTCGGACGAGGGGCACTCTGATCCCCACGGCTGCGTGACACACATTCCTGCGTGACACGTTCTGCCTTGCTCTGAACGGGTTGCAATCTCGCCGTGTGTCGCTTTTAAGTGTGGCACCTCTGAGTAGGCAGCTTCCCTATAAATGTAGTAACTGGGCAAGGAAAAAAAAAATCAGAGTTGGAAGCCCTGTTTGCAGAAGTGTCTGAACAAACCAAGGAAAGGAAAAGTACTTCTTCCAATGGGTTTGCAATTGGATGGATGGAGAACAGAGGGTTTATCTGTGTAGCCGGAACAAAGTGAAGAATAGGTGTGGCAAGAGATTCAGATATTTCTGTTTCATTAGATGTTCAGGAGGTTATTAAGTGGTGGGATGGCGAATCTCTGTAAGTAAAGGAAAGGAGATCTGGGACGGGGCTCTGCCAGCATGAAGCAGCTGAATCATTGCCACTGTGGCTCTGCTGTATGTGTTCCATGCCTAAAACATATGGCTTTTCCTGCTTTGTTTTATAATGTTTTATTAACACTTAAAAAGACACCGTTTTCTCTCAAAAAGAGCTACAGAAATTGTGAAAGTGAGTTTAATAAGTTAGAATGGCTGGGAAAGCAGAGCCATGTGATCTTTGTTGCTAAATTTAGGAAACAGAAAAAATCAGCTCCCAGCAAAGAGAGCACAAAATAATGTTACAGCAGGTAGGTTCCTCTCTCGTTATTGGCAACACTGACTGGTCTTTTTATGCAAAAACAGGAGTCGCTTAAATTGTACTCAATGTCTTCAGCATCCCTGGCTGCAAAAAGACACCAAAAACATGGAAGCCAAAAAGCTTTCCAAAGATAGGATGAAGAAATATATGGCCAGAAGAAAATGGCAGGTAATGAAGAGAACATGGAATTGGGCTGGATATCCTAATAAGTCTCTTTATTTTTAATGTCTGTGATTCTGGGGAACACATCACACCAGGGGGTTTCTGCTGCTGGTGAAAGCTCTGGTATGGCCAGAGTGGAGATGCAGGACAGCAGGTCTGGTTCCTGCAGCTGGGCGTAGGAGGGTGCACATGGATTACACGGGATGATCCCATTTCAGGTTACTAAAAGGCATATGAGCTCAAGTATAGTTTTTCCTACTCTTCTGGGGCTATGCCTCTCTCTCATCCCTGCCCTCTCCATGCCACTGAGGGCTGGGGGATTGTGTAATTCTCAACAAACCTGAACAGTTCAGGTAAAACTGATCTGCCTGGCCTCCCTAAAGGTACCTTACTTTGTGGCAGTTTCATTCTACTAAGCCAAGAGCTCTCTCTTGTTGGAACCCCAAGATTCCCATGAATTCAATCAGATTGGTTTAATGATTTCCTTTAACATATTCAGTCTCCATATCTTCTTTTTTCTGAATGCTGGAACTGGAGTAGCAGGTCCATCTGTGCCACGCTGATAGCTACAGGAGTTGCTGTGTGAACTCCTGGATCCTTTTGAGTAGCCTACAAAATATTAATTTATGTAAATCTATCTTATATTCCCTCTCATGTTCTGCTGTACGTGTTTCTTGAAGCTCATGCAATACAAGTGTCCGTACTACAGCCCTCATAGTTTGAGCACATTTTAGTAGCCTGGTGGTTGATCCTTGATTCTGTCAGAGATCTGCTCCCATCATGTAGATGGTGCTGTCTCATTCATTTCATATCAGCTCGTTATCCATGTTGGATGAAATTCAGCCCAGCCCCGAAGGCTGTGGAGAGAGGCGTCTCCCACCAGAGTCCAGTTCCAGTTACACAGGCCAGGGCTTCTCTGCTGGCCCTCCTCTCGCTCAGTGCTTTTTATCCCCAGCTAACAGAGACATTCATTTAGGTATGAGTTCATCAGGGGAAGTTTATATCTGCAACTAAATTTGGTAATTCAGTCCAGCCTGCCCTGTCTCTCTTAGAACAACAGAGCTATATATAAGCAGTTTGTCCACCAATTCCAGTGAGGTTTGCAGAGATCCCAGATAATTTGTCCGAAGCACGATTGTTGCAGAAAATCACATGCCTGTTGGACTGGATTGATCAGAAGCCTTTCCTGTTATGTCTTAGAAAACAGGCCATGCTGTCCGAGCAATAGGAAGACTGTCGTCCATGGCAATGATTTCTGGTATGAGTGGGAGGAAGGCCTCTGGGAGCTCGCCTACCAGCCCTATAAATGCAGACAAAGCAGAGAATGAAGGTAAGGAATTTTTCTGCCCCATATTTTCACCTGTCTCTTTATCAATCTTACTAAAACTTTTAGCAAATTGCTAGAGACCAATCATCGAGTTGGATATTCCTGCACACTCTCTCTCTCTCTGTTTTTATCTTCCTATATTTTAAAGAAATCTGTCAAAAATTCACTATTCTTATATTGTCCTGCTACTCAAAATGCCACAGTATAAGCACAGGCAGTAAACTCTCTTCTTTTTAAAGCCAAAGAATTAAGGCAGATCTGTCAGCTGCACTTTCTCTGAGTTTGGGAATGCATGTTTATACAAAGATGACAGTGATGTATTGCCTTCTCATGCAAGCAAGCAAGCAAGCAAGCAGTAAAGTATTAACACTTGCTGTAACCACGGCACACACCCTGCATTAACCACGCTCCTCAGACAGGGCATTTAAGGAAATGTCTGCGTTATTCCCCTACGTCCCCAGATGAAATGTGGATTTGTGGTGTCTAACAGTCAGAGGTGCAAATGTTTGACACTGCTGAAAATCAAGCAAGTAATTTTGACAAATCCACAGACTGTGGGCCTGATACAAGTGGAGCTGGTTTATCCCTCTGACTAGCAAAAGTCCAGGTTCAGTTAGAAACAAATTCAAGGGGAAAATACAGAGGATTCATAGGGTGGTGGCCCTGCACGTCCATTTCTTTCTATTTATGGCCTGGATCCTTGTCCAGCTGCAAAAGATTGGCACAAAGCTAAGCAGCCAATGTCCTCACTATCCCGTTAGACTGACAGAATTAAGTGAAATAAAAAATGCTTTCATTACCATCTGGTAATTAAAAACTAAAACACATCTTTTGAGAACACACCTTGTAAAATTGTTCACTACCTCTTTGCTCTCCTCCAGATGCTTTCCTCGAAGAAGTGGCTGAAGAAAAGCCCCACGTAAAGCCATATTTTACTAAAAAAATCCTTGACATGGAAGTTGTGGAAGGAAGTGCTGCTAGATTTGACTGCAAAATTGAAGGTACTTTGAATAAGCATGTCTGTTTCTTTCTTTCCCTCTTTGTCAGCTTTCTGCACTAGGCAGTTGTCTCACTTTTTCAATTTTTCTTCTGTATTATTGTTGAGTTGTCACAGCACGAATGTGTTTCAATAACAGAAATTATTTGGAGCTTGTTCTGTGCTTGCCATAGAACAGAAGTCTCCAGGAGTCCACGTGTGAATCACTAATTTAGAATAACAAGTGGGAACTGTCATATGATTTTTGAGGGCAGAAACAGTAAAAGCAAGATGCAAAGGAGAACCATAAATTCCAAGAGTATACTCTTAGAGAGTGCTAGCCAGAGACCAAGAATTAGCAGGAGGTCAGTGGTCTTAACTGACAGACCTGTGTCAGGTCACCTCAAGATAACTTTAAGCCATACATACATTTTATTAAAGGCAAACAAGTCCCTAACTGTATATGCATGAGAAGTAAAGATAATATTCTTGTGCTGGTCACGTAAGTCACATCTAGAAAATACTTGTTTGGGATTTTTAACTTACAAGTTCAAGAAAGAAAACTCAGACTGGAATATGCAAAGTGTAAGTTTATGAGAAGATACTTAAGGACCGTGGGCTTGGACAGCCCCAAAGTCTGAAGGCCAAGACCACTGGCACTTCTACTGCAACGAGATTGAACCTTGTGTATCTCAGCTGTGAATGAAAACTAGAAATTCAGAAAGAAGAGCTGTGAAAACAAAATGGGTAGAGTCAGTACCATCCTGCATGTGTACAAGTTAATTTATAATCTTAAAATGAGGTTCAGAAACTGCCTCATGGACCTTCTGCTTGTTTGTTTCTGTGCTCCCAATCTTTCCCTGCCTGTGTTTCCTACCTCACAGTGGAGATGTGAGGATAGATTATTATTGCTGATGGATGCTCAGCGTGAGGGGTACGTGCACAAGTACTGCATGGAATAAAACCGACAGATGTACCACGGCTGATGTTCCCAACTTTGCTGTGTATTGCTGTAATGTTTGCTGGGTATTAGGGATTCCTGCACTTTATTTCTGCTCAGTGGGAAGTTATCCTCCCGTCACAGTCCAGAACTTGGCTGAGACCACAAACCTTCAATTTCTTACAGCAGCCAAGAGTACTGTATAAGGGATTGTTCTGCAGCAGGCATTGTACAGCGCTGCTCTGCAGGCTTAGCAGAGCCATTTGCTTCACAAAAGGCTTGAAACTCCTGTTGAGAAGCACAATCAAAATGCTTTTCTTAGACTTCCTCACTTCCCCTAACAAACAGAAAATGGGACTGCAATGTACAGGACAGGCTGGCTTGTAAGGAACAAATTAGGAGGAGGAAGAGTCAAAATAACCACATTAAAGCAATCTGAGAAAGACATTAAACTGTAGTCAGAGCCCAAACCAGTTTACCCTTGAAATTCTAAATCTCGGTGTTGGGAGTGGTTGTCTCCAGAGAAGCTGCAGTGTAACGTGAGCCTCAGATGCACTGTCAGGAGTCCCCCGCTGGCTGATGGCTACAGCACACAAAAAGCTGTCTGCAGGCACTGCTGAAGGGCTGGAAGGAGGAATCCAGTGAGTACCGCAGTGCTCACTTGCAGTTTTTGCTATGCATAAAAATTGTTTCAGGTAAGCGTGAAGTAAAAAAGCTTCACATCATCTACATTTTCCATAGAACTCAATGAAATATTTGTCTATCGACACATTGGCACGTCCATACACAGGAATTAGAGCATAAGGTAATTAGCGCTGAGTTAATGCTCGTTTATTGCAGTCGCTGTTCTCTCTCTGCTCTTCCAGGCTATCCCGACCCTGAGGTGATGTGGTTCAAGGATGATCAGCCTGTCAAGGAGTCCCGTCACTTCCAGATAGATTATGATGAGGAAGGGAACTGTTCTTTGACTATTTCTGAAGTATGTGGGGACGATGATGCCAAATACACCTGCAAAGCTGTTAACAGCCTTGGGGAAGCCACGTGCACCGCAGAGCTCCTTGTGGAAACAATGGGAAAAGAAGGAGAGGGAGAAGGAGAAGAAGAAGATGAAGAGGAGGAAGAATGAAACAAGGCTAAAAAAAAAAAAAAAGAAAAAATATATTTAAAGACTCTCCTTATAAGGCTCAGAAAACCAAGTTATCAAAAGCACCTTGTGTGAAATGTAGGTCTTTGGGGGGTTGTTATTTCAGCATGATCAGTTGATACCTGTTAGCTTTATGTATGGGCATTACTTCAAACCAGCAGGCATTTTCAAGTTGCTAGCATGATCGGATTGACTTTAAGCAAGCCATCAACTAAGTTGCCCAGACTACTTTTAAAATCAAATGTATGGAAACCAAGTTATATTCTGAACATCTTAAAGAAAAATAGTCTGTTTACTGAGCTTATTGCTCTTTACCATCACTTTTGTCAGCCAAAACCGCAGCTCAGTTTGCTCCCCGAGATCTACTTTAAAGGAATCGTTGGCCAGACGTGCAGTGAATCTCTCCAGTCCTGAGGAATAGGCTGCTCCCTGAGCTGTATCTTCTGTAAGGGAAGGTTTGACACAGCCAGCACTGCAATTTGTGTGTTGGCATGGTTCATTTCTCATTTGCTTTAAGCAGTCCAAACTGCAGACACATTTAGTGCCTCTGTCAGTGAGCTGTTAGCCTTGTATTACTGGCTAACATTAAACACCCAGGTGGTTTCCCGAGATACTCCTGATCTTGCTTTTAGCCAGCTGATCCCACTTTGTCATCTTTCCCTTATGGAGCCTGTCACTTCAATGCAGTTGCAGCTGCCTGCTTAAGAAACAGACCGAAAACACAAAAACTGAGAATATTTTCTGTGTTTCTGGTCAGTCTAATAAAGACTTATGATTCATAGATATGCTGCTGTGAAAAAACAGGTTATTGCACAATCAGTGATTTCTCTGTGCATGTGTGTGAATGGAATCCCAGGTTAGTTAAATTTTTACTTGCATTTATTTGGCAATTGCAAAACAGATTTCAACTGATGATAAGCTGGAAACTCCCACAGATTTTTTGAGTAGCCAAAAAGATAGTAGCCTGGATTACAAACTCCTCTATTCTTAGCAATTTCCAAAGAATCTTAACCTATATAGGACCTATTTCTACCTTATGAGCTTGACTGTCTTGTTTTTGTCTTGAACCTGCACCAGTAAGGCTGCTGCGTTTTTTAAAAACGCAGAAAAACAAAACAAAAAAAAATCCAAACCCCATTTTTTTTCTCAGAAATGGTTAATGCACTCAGACTTAGTAACTTTGCTTTCCTTTCACAGTATTGGCACTTTTTAATTTTTTTTGTTGTTGTTCAGAGGTAATATCAGAGACTGCAAGGTGATTATACATAATCCAAAACCAGTGTGTCTTATATCTATGTATCATTCCAAAAGTGATTCTTTTTCTTTTCCACTTTTTGTGTGTAAAGTGCAACCATTTGCATTTCAAAGGTTACCTCTTATAAAAAAAGACATTACCTTAAATCCTCACCATTAAGTAGTCAGTGTACTTTAATACAGGTGTGTACATTATCAACCTTAGGTTGTTTGATATTACCTAGTTGTGTATGTGTTTCATATGATTTGCTCTTCTACATTCAAAGCTCAACTAATGTGGATGACACGATGGTTTGTAACTGCTTTACTCTTTGTTGCTAAGTTCAGATTGCCAGCATGTCTTTTCTTTTCGATTGATAAAACCTCTTGTTATACTAAACACAGTATTGCCACAATTCCTTATACAGAAAGGTTTTGAATCTGATTTAGAGCATACAGAGCTTTCCTCACTTTTTTTTTTTTTTAAATGTTTTAGGCAACAACGGGGTGTATTTTGTACCTTCATAAAAATATGCTAATGTTCTCCCTGTTTGTTAAACCATCAGAATTGCAAAGATGAGACCGCTACGGCTGTAGTTACTCACGGTTCCTAAATAAATACTACCACAAAGCACACTCCTCGTATGCTCTATTGCAGCGTCACCGCAGTCACCCTGGCCAGGCCTCTCCTCCTGCCCCTGAGAGCTGCTGGGCACACAAACCCATGAGGTGGCACCAGTGAAGCCCCCCAGATGTCTGTGGTGCTGCTGCCCTTCTCCTGCCCTGGCAGCAGGCTCGGGATGTGCAGAGGCTGCTCTGCCCCAGCGCCACCAGCTACAGCCTGGGCTGGCACTCGTGGCCTTGTGCTCTGCCACATCTCCAGCACCGTCACGGGCCTCAGTGGGAATGCAGATGGGGCACCAGGGTGGCTCTGGGTTTGTTTTACAGTTGGGAATTCCCTTATGGTGGGGAAACGTAGAGTTCTGAAAGACTGTAGGAGGAACAGAGAATAAAATCAGGGAAGTCTCAATGTAGATATGGACTTACACCAATGTTTCTAAAAAATGTAAAGACAGAGATAAAAACAAATCTGCATGTGCTGCCTTTATGCAGACTTCTCCTAATATGCAGCCCAAGTCACCACGGACCACTCAGGACCACACAGAAACTCCTTAAAGCAAAGATTGTGCAAACAACCTGCTTGCAGCAACGTGTTTCTTGAGCAAATCTTCGGCCCTTCCAACAGTCATCTTTGCAAGGTGTGCCCCACTGTCTTGTGAACGTACCTGGCTTTGTTCAGTGACCGCTGGTTTCCATCCCGGCAGGCACGTGCACGAAGCAGGAAAAGGTCTGGCTCTGCTGGGCTGCTCTGCGGGCACAGCGAGGTCTCTGGGTGCACGTACTGGGTATCAAAACCCACAGACTCACTACTGGTGTTCCTGCACAGATCTTCCTGTCCCTCTCCTCCTTTACTAGTCCTTTTGTGTTCCACAGGCTATAAAATGCCTATTTTTCTTTTGCCCCAAGGATATTCCAAGGAGTTTACCATCTCCCTGTAGCTTGCTATTAACATCCATTCTAGTCTGCAGGAAACAATGACCTCTACTTCCAAAATTATGTGACACGCATCTAATTCAGCTCTGAGCATTGACTCCAAGTCGTATTTGTCCTTGACTTTTTTGTTTTGTTTGAAGAACAGAATTCTATTTCCACTGAAGAAAGATATTTTATGTACTTGAAACCCTGTTTCATTTTGCCAGCCATGGTCTAATAAAAGGCATTACTTCTTTCTATAAACCTTGCCTTGCTTGTATAATGTTTGCAGAAATCCACTCTCGGGGTGTCATAGGGCTGAAACCCCAATAATAGAGGTTATGCAAGACACTGGTACTGCCCAAGGTGGACCACTTAATTCTCCTTGTATTTCTTTTGTATGACGTTCAGTCTTCTCAAGAGACATGGAGAATTTGGGACTGGCTGCTGTTTTTCACTACTTGTTTCTGGGTTTCCAGAAACTTAATTTACTTAATGACTGTCCTGTGCAACCTCCCAAGCATCCTGTGCACATTTCTGTTTGATGAGGAGACCTTTGCTAATTGCATGCGTGGCATGCAGACGGCTGGGTCCCTGCTTCCCTTTGCTGACAAGGAAGACAGCACTGGACTGCACAGCCCTCTCCTCTGCAGTGACTGTCAGGCTTTGAAAACAGAGACCTTTTTTTTTTTACTTGCATACATGAATAATGAATGATTTGTTTCTCTAAAATTTCTTGGTATATTTATTGAAACGTTGCACTAAAACATAGCTGTTTGAAAATGGAGTTCTCATAAATCATCTTTGCATTTTGAGCCCTATTGTCTGCAAGAGACGTGCACATGAATTTAATAGGCCACAAAAACACTCGTGTGGAAGCAGAACTTTCTGAGACGGGGAGTGAGGCTTATGCTGCTGTTCCACACTGCTCATAAAGGTACTGCACCATGACATGCATGGGAAATAAACAGAGATGTTTATGAGAGTGGAGAAGTAACTCCACAACGTGTTTACAATTTCTGTAGGGGAGAAAAAATAAAAATTCTTCCATCGTGGCTGTTCAGAAAGGCAGTTCTGTCTGCCCTGATGAGGATGCTTCAATGTTTGTTGCTGGGTAAGTAATGCTTTCCAGCCTTTTGCTCTCTCTTTGTAGAGAGCTTCAGCAGGAACTGAGTTACAACTCCTTATTCACACGGGATGACAGAATTGCTAGGGCGGGAAGGGCCCTCTGGAGATCATCCAGTCCAAGCCCCTGTCAAGGCAGGGTCACCTGAGCAGATGACACAGGAACACGTCCAGGTGGGTTTGGGATGTCTCCAGAGAGGGAAACTCCACGACCCCCCTGGGCAGCCTGTCCCAATGCTCTGCCACCCTCAGCGTAAAGAAGTTCTTCCTCATGTTGAGGTGAAACTTCTCGTGTTTTAGGTTATGGCCACTGCTCCTCGCCCTGTCGCTCAGCCCCACCGAAGTCTGGCACCATCCTCTTGACACCCGCCTCTGAGATATTTATGTGCATTGATGGAGATCGCCTCTCAGTCTTCTCGCCTCTGAGCTATATTATAAAAGTGATGAAAGCCTACAGGATATTCCAAAAATAACCTTACCAACTAACGTTATTAACGTCTCTAAGGACACGGCAGCCCTATTTCTCCCTGCAGAGGGGCGTTTTGAACCAGCCCTAAAAAGCGAGCGAACAGATCGCTGATCTCCAGCCGGGAACCCCTCCCTGAGTCCCCCGAACGCCGCCGCACCCGGCCCGA
>VWZW01006006.1:856834-884711 GCA_013397115.1 Edolisoma coerulescens
AGGGCGGGCCGGCTGCCCCGCGCCGCTGGGAGCGGGTCCGGGCGGAGAGCAGCGGCCTCTCCAGCCGCCGTGCCCGCGCTCCCGTCCGTCCCGAGCCCGTGTGGCTGCACCGCCCGGGTGCCGGGTCCGGGCGCTTGGCTGTGCCCCGTGCCCGCCGTGCTGTCGGTGGCCCTGCCTTGCACTTTGGATAACGCTAAAAGCCACAGCCGGCCCCTCGCTCGCTGCTCCTCGTGCTGGAGGAGGGCTCCTGCACGTACGTGCACAGCTGCCTTCCCGCTGTCCCCGCTCTCCGCCGTGCGCTGGGGCCCTGATCCAGGCTGGGTGCCCGGGGGTCCCCCGGAGCCTGGCCCTGTGCGGCCCCTGCCCAGCCCGTGCCAGGCCTCAGCAGCTCCTGGCCCGGTGTGACCCCTCGGCACTGCCCGGCCCCCTCCGCAGCTTGGCCTCTTTCACGTGCCCCTTCCAGAACGAGTTCTGCACAGCAGCACAAGTGCGTGTTCCCTGGGAACTGCCGTGTTTTATAATTGACACCTCAGTTTGCTCTGTAGCAATTGGCACATCCAGGTGGCTGTGGATTCCTTGCATCACCATGTCTGGGGTAGATTCCAGCAGTTTTCAGTAGAGAGGTGACCCGAAATACAGGGAATTTATCCACAGCAGTAGTTAAAGGCCAAGGTCTTGAGCCCTGCAAGATTTCTCCATAAATCCTTCAGCTGCTCTGTGAGTTGAGGTCGAAAGCTGCTGTTGGGACATGTGAGCTCCTGGACCAGCTTGGTGCTCTGCCCTTGCCCTGTGTGGCAGAATGCATACTGGGGCCAATAGAGGCTTGCTCAGGTATGTTCTTAGGCATAAAAATAGCGACAACTAGGGACTCTCAAAAGAAAGTAGACTTTTTTTTTTTTTTTTAATGTGGCTGTGATGTCTCATTGGAATCCAGATAAAAATAAAACCATCTTTTGAAAGACTGAGGATATTTGGGTGGGAGGAGAAAAGAGCCTTTAAAATGGATCCCAAATGAGCATGTTTTCTGCTAGATAAACCCTGGTGGGTGAGGAGTTGAGCAAAGAGAGTAGTGTCGTGTTTGAGGGGAAGGTTAGTGTAGAACTAATATAGATATGATTTACTTCAACAAGGCAGTTGGACATGAAGATTCTTGTCTTTGCTGGTGACTGTGCTATTTCAGCTTACAAGATGTTTACACTTGTGTGGAACAAAGGTAGGGGAGCAGGGAGAGCTCATTTCTTGTGAGGTGCTTGGTACACCCGTTACCATTGTGTTACTGTGAAATGTTACTAAGCAGGTTTATGGCTCCATAGGATATTTGCAGGGTATTTCACTCAGAGGGCAGTGATAATTACCCACCAGTCTGATTTAAGTAATCTGTTGTTTCAGAAATAATTACATGAGTAATACAACACATTGCAGGCAGTCAGGAGGGCTTTTCAGTTGTGTCCCTGCACAATGTTAACAAGTTCACCTCTCTGAGCTCTTCAAAGATATAAAAACATTTCTCTGCTTATTTTGCTGCTCATACGCAATTCACTTGTGTTTATAAAAGATCTAAAAAATCTGAGAGAGAACCTGGAGTATAAATGGAAAGTTTTCTTTGTGGTCATGAACTTTTTGTCATGGCAGGCAAGCTCCTGAGCATGGGAAATTTCTGTTTCTTCAGAAGAACAAATTAAAAAAAAATGCAAGTGCTAGAAACTCAGAAATAAAGAACATAAACCTCTGTTTAGCTTTCTGTTGTCATGTAAATCTTGACCATGATGTTACCCGTTTTCTTGATTTACACCAAGCCTCCTAGAAAATTCCACTCCTGGGTGGGATGTGATTTATGGTGCTCTAACATGAGCTGCTTTTTTCTGGATGTGTTTGTGATTAGATGATTTCTGCAGTTTGGGGAGCTGCCGTAGGAGTTCTGTGGTCATGGTGATATCTCTGTGTTGTCTCTCACTTTTCTTTTGGGGTAGGTCACCGAGGGCTCTGACTGATAATTTGTCTTCAAATGGATGAGGAGTTTGTGCTTCCACTGGATGCTGCTGAAATTCCACAATATACAAGGTTGAGCTTAGGAAAAAAGCTCAATTTGTTTCTTATTGTTATGAAGCCTTTTAAAAGGTAGTTTTTCTGGAGTTGGTTGACAGAAGCTCAGTTGTTCAGATGAAAAGATCAGAAGATTGATACACAGCTGGTGGCAGTGATTATTTACTGACCCCATGTCAACTGCAGTGCTCAGACTTAGTTTCTGAGACTGCACTGCCTTGGAAAGAGAATTGTGAAAAGAAAAAAAAAAAAATTCAAGGTGCCCGGATGATGAAGTGATGCTGTAAAAGCATGTGGGATTTTTTTAAGTGGTTTATTTGGTTTGGTTTACAAAAGGCTTATAAACTGAAGCACACAACATTGTTGTTCAGTAAATAGGTGCTAAAGTAAATGTTTTAAAACCATCGTTGCCTTAACTATTAACTTTATTTAAAATGGATCAAATAACAGTTGAAAAATCTCAGCGTAGCTACTGTGTTTACTTTGCCTTTATCATGATTTAGCTAAAGAAAACACAACTGGTTCCAAAAATAATAGATCTTACTTCTAGTTTTATGCTGCAGTGCATGTAGTATGTGGATTCCTAGTAATACAGTGGTTTTTACAAGAGCAAAACAGTAGAAAAAAGAATGTGTACTTCTGGATCTCTGATTGGAACTGCATGCACTTACCATTTGGTTCGTGTTTTGGGTGTTTTCTTTCAGAAATGGGACCAACATGGCACAACAGGGAATAACCAGTGCTGCAGCTGGTTCTCAGCTGTACTTGCTCAGGTTTTATTGCCCATGGTTCAAAGCATTAAGCTGCAGAATGCTTTGCATCTTGCTTCTCTTGTGTTCAGTCAGACTCTTTTCCCATCGCAGTGTGAAGCTGTGTAGTCATGCCTGACCTGGCATGGAAAGGTCACTCTGGAGGCATAGATGCAGCATCGAAATTATTTTTCATAAAAACTGTGTTTGATCAAAATCACTGAACAGGGCTGGGTGGGGAGAGAGGGCATGCTGTTAGAGCTGAGAGTAAATGTTAGATAAGCTGCTTTAAAAGGTGATTATGTTTCTTATTTTTAGTCAAGTACGCTAACTGACTAGTACTTCTGGGTGTAAGTAGCTGCTGGTGGTATAAACAATGAATTTAAAAAGGATTTCGCTCAACGAGATCGACTGTAATGTAATAGCTTTTGAATTTGCAAGGGTTTGTGTTAATCGGTGTCGAGCAAAGAGTGTTCTGGGTTATGAGTTTCATTGTCCATGTCTTCAGTGAGTGGTTGTTGAGAGGCAGAGTACACTTATCCCTTTCAGGTGCACTCACTGCACAGCTCTGCTGTATTCTCTTGCGTAAATGTTACAGAACCTCGGTAAACTTTGCATAAGAAAATGCCTTTTTGTGACCTGTGAGAGAGTCAAGGGAGTTAACCTAAGGATCCAAGCAAGAAGCTTGTCTATCTAGTCTGACCAACGGAGAGTAAAAAAACCGTGTGTGTGCAGTATTCATTTTTTGTATTCTGGATTAATCCAAGAATGTAATAGTCCAGTTTGGAGTTTACAGACAGCGCAGCAGTAATTTAATGAAATGTAACTCCAGCTGGGCTATCAGGTGGAGTTCAGTGTGTAGGTCACAGAAAGCTTATCTTTCATGAGAGTGGTGCTTTTTGCTGCCCTTTTAAACTTCTTGCCAAGTTCCATTTTCAGCTGATACTCCTTGGTTTCACCTTCTTCTGTTCCATTTTCTCTAGTCTTAGAGGGTGAAGAACTATTTAAGAATCACAGAAGCAGGACAGAGGTACTAAAAGCTTCAGCACAAACTAGGCTCAGCTTTTCATTTTGTGTGGATTAATGCTCTGATCTATATCAAATGCTTTTTGAAGGATAGTAAATGGAATGGAAAGTACAGTCTTGCTGGAGTCAGTGATCTGGCATGAGGGTGGGGGTGAGCAAAAGGCTGGAGTTCCTCTGGGAGCCGTGGAATTTACCAGTCTCGGTTCAGGTGAGAACAGTTTGCAGGCACAACCAAGAACTGGCATCTTGTGCAACTGGAGAAATTGCTCAATTCAGCAGAGTTTCTCAACAAACATGGAAGATCAGGAAAAACAGAGAAACTTGACAGATAAGAACAGGACAGTGTCAACCTGCTCTGATTTCCTGTTCCAAAGAAGCAGTTGGTGTTGCAGGGGAGGATCACTAATACTGTAGTGCTTACTGAAGTCCAAATACACTACATTGAAGTCCAAATACAAAAGGAATCTGATTAATTCTTTGTAAACAGCAATTACTTGGCAAATGTTTGTCCTTTGGTTTCACAAGACAGCTTTAACTGAAATAACTTGTCACTCTGAAAAAAAGGGAGGGCTCGTTTCTCTTTCCCATTTATCTTCCCCACTCCCCCTGCTTTTCTTTGGTGCTTGTCTTCGAGATGTTGAGGCAGAAATTAATTAGCTTTCTTTCAGTTCTGCTAACAGATTTTGTTACAAACACAAACTGGGATGCCAGAGTTACTTATTGTTGAAAAATCTGAACTTCACTGTATTTCAAGCAATTACTACGTTTGGGATAATATGTGCGCATACTTTGCAATACCCAAGCTAATATGCTGTAAATGAAGGGAATTTCTTCATCATCCCTGTTACAAAACCACAGCTACACACTTTTTCCAAAGGGTAAAAACTATTGCATAGTCAGTGGGCTTGCTACATGTCTATACACTGAGGTGAATTGTTAGCAGAGACACTTGGTGCTTTACACAAGGGGCTTGGAGGGAGATGGAGGTGAAGTAGGGTGGCAGTAAGAGTAGCTGAGAGTAAGTCAGCCAGGATGAGCTTGCCAGTGGAGTTTGGAAGCCCCTGTTAAGGATTCTTCTTGACCAATCAACCCCTTCCCCCCATGTTTGCCAAAAGCAATTGGAAACTAAAGTTAACTATAGATTCTACTTTCAAATGAAAGAGTGTTTGACCAGGGTTGATAACTCACCTTGGGTTTGTGGCTTGTCGTAGACTTGACTGAAGAATTTCTGATGTTGTGGGCAAGCACCAGCTCTGGAGAGCTGTGGTAGTGAAAGCTTCATCAGCCAGGAGAAAAAATTTTAGGTTTGTTTAATTTACCTGAGGGGAAGATCAGCAGGGTTAACAGGTCACATTGTTCATGTACAGTTGTGGTTATATGGGCACTACTTGCATAGGCTTAGATATATTTGTTGGTTAAAAAGGAAAACTGGGATGGGAATGGCCATGCTGCCTTCAAGGCTTTAGCAGGCTCGGTTTCTTTGCAGTTATTTATCTATAACTATTTCTCATATGATGGATGCTACCAACTAAGCTGGATGACCTCTCATAAAGTCTAGGGGTTTACTTTGAACTGAAATGTTAAAATCAATGCCTTCTGAACCTTGTTTATGTCATGCTGCTGTAAATTGGTAAGAGGTCTGATCTCTGTCTCTTACCAACTTAAGCTGTCCAGGGTTTTCTGCTTAAACTAAACAAAATGTGATGCCAGTCTGCCATGAATACATTCCGTAACTAAAATAGAGCTCACTGAAAAATAAACTGAGACATTAGAGATGCTGGTATCATGTTGGTGCTGAAAAATGCTTAAAAAATGCATCATCTTTCACTTGGATAAATAAGTAGAAGAGGCAAATATTTAACATTTCCAGTGTTGCAGAGTTAGTGTATTTCAGGACAGTTCTGGCTGTTGCTTTCTCAGGTATCAAGAGAGGGATTAAAGATTTCTGTGTATTTATGCTTTTCTTAATGTCTCTTTTTCTCTCTTTCAGGTGGCTCGTTATTGCAGTTGGTCTAGTTCGGGCATATCTGGCTAAAGGCAGCTACCACAGCCTTTACTATTCAATAGAAAAGCCCCTGAAATTCTTCCAAACTGGAGCTTTGCTTGAGGTGGGTGTAGTCCTATTCCCTGGCATTACTAATATTTGCATGAATATATTGTATGTCTTACATTTACTTTAATTTATTTTAATTCTGCTGAACATCTCACACAAAAGCTGAATTTCCCTTTTAGCAAGTGGTGAGGGAGTTTTTACTGTCTGCTATTTAGCTTGGGCAGCAGAGCTAAATGTTAATCTTAATCATTGAAATGCAAATACTGAATCTTAAGCTCTTGTAACAGAACTAAATGTGTGTCTGAATTGCTTAATTTGAAATGTTAGTGATTTGAATTTTTCTTTTTGTTCTAGATTCTGCACTGTGCACTTGGTAAGCTTGCAAATTTTCAGTTTATTATTTTTATAGAAGACTGCACTTTTAGCAATATATTAGCAAGAAAAATGTTAGTCTGTGATTTGCCAGATTTAATTCTTGCATAACTTACTAATTTTTGTTTGAAATACATTCCAGTTTTTTACTCCCTAATTTGAGAAGCTGCAAAACAATAAAACTGTGCTTCAGCTCCTGTCTGAATGTCCACTAGCCACTATTTAAAGAGTAAGATGGCATTGAGGTTCCTAAAGCTGCAACTACAAACTTGCTGGTTTTCATCATCATCCAGACAGCCCACATACTGGAGGGGGCACTGGATTGTAGGTTCATAGTGATTTCCTGTGGGGTGTTTTAATAACCCAGTGAGGTAGTGGGGAGAATCAAGCTCGTGCACAGGAATGTGTCAGCAGAGGGCAGTCTGGTTCTGTCGTTGATGAAGTAGTTCTGACCCTCCTGAATCATCCATTCCAGTTAGTCTGGAAATATTAAAAAGGCAGTTCATGAACTGTGCACAGATCATCCCAAGAAATGAATGATCATATACACCTCAAATTAATGTAAAGGCTTCTCAGAGTAAACTGTGTGTATCATCTATTTGCCTGTGTTGCCAAGGCAGTCCTTCCAATGCTGTTTAATTTTACTAAATCTCAATTACTGTTTTTTGCCAGAATGAACCATACTTCTAAAAAAAATTGTCAAAAATTAATATTAAAATGTGCCAATTTTAAGTTCTTATTTAACAAATGGCAAGAAGGAAAAGTTAAATCTTGCAACACTGGACAGAAAACCTTGCAGATAAAATGCTGGTTTTACCATCCTAAATCCATAATGCTCCGCTATTTTCTTAACCTAAAGTGGTGTGCAGACGCCAATGTTTACTAGTACTAAATCTAAGTATGTAAAAAGTGTAATTAGATTATCATTTCCTCACATTTGGGTATCTATGCCCGTACAAATCAGTGAGAAGCCGGAGAGAGTCCTGTGTTTGACCTTCCAGGCTGAGGCAGAACAGCAAATAAGATGATTATACAGCCTGCCTGTGTGCAAAACTAATAATTCTGGCTCAGCTGATTTGACGTGCGGATCCATTTAGCCCATGTTATCCTTAAGAGCACAATTTAATATTAGTGAAGAGAGCCCATTAGGGGAATGTGGCAACATTTTATACTGTTATTATTCTATCATTGCTTTCCCTAACAAAGCTCTTTTGCAGAAGAGTTATTTTCTTATAACTGCCCGTGGATTATATTTTTTTCTGTTAATGGAAGTGTTTGTCAGCTAAATAAAATGAGGGGTTTTGCACAGCTGGATGCACTGCTGCTGTCTGCTGTAGTCCTACTGACTCTAGCAAAAGTTTCTATGCAAGGAGAAACAGGAAATTTGCAGATTCCTTTGCCCCTGCTGAACTAATTGCTCTAACTAGAGCTGTAATTCTCTGTCAATAGAAGAGCTTATCTGTGACAGATGGCTGTGTGTATCAGCATAACTTTTCTTTCCACATCTTTTCAGTAGAATCTGAAATTTTAGCATCTGTGAGGCAAGTCCTTCAAAATATGAAGGTTGATAGGGAAGTGTCTCTATGAAGCTTGGTTGAGAACAGGACTTTGACATAGGGCAAAGATTTAAAAAATGCAGAGCTCTACCTGGAAAGGAGGTAACACTCAGCCCAGAGACCAAGACAACGTGATAAAACTGAAGACAACTATGTCTATAGGATTTTCCTTTTTACTCTCAAAGAAGCCAGGCCTGCTCTTGCATTTGTCTTTATCATTGAACTATTGGAGGAAAATAAAACTTTGTGATACAAAGTTCAGAACTTTTGTGTGGTCTTGCAGTCTAAAACTATTCCTGCTCTGTCAGACCTGGGTGTGGAGGGTCCTTTTACTGGCAGTTTAATTGGCACCTCAGAACTTGCTGGAAGAACCAGTGATACCTGCTTCCTTGAGAGGATCTTCAGGTTCTTTCTGTACCTACCACTGCATCAGCTGTTTCTTGGGGTTTGTTTGTTGTGGGGTTGGGTTTTTTGTGGGTTGGTTTGGGGTTTTTTGAGTTGTATTTCCGGGAAGGAATTACAGCTTTGCATCGGTCAAAATAAGGGCTAGATTAGTGTTCCTGAAAAATACTTATCATTTCTGCTGGCTGATTTTTTGGGATATACAGTGCAAAACATATTCTTGTTTTTACTTTTTAAATCACAGTAATGAAGAGTAACTTGGATATTTTAGTCAAACAGGGTTTATTTGAAAGCCTGTATCCCAAAAGCTGTTTGATTGAAGTTATCTTATTGAGCTGTTCTGTGTATTGAGGAATGTGCTGTGATTGCACCAAGACAAATTACTTTTGTTTGCATTTTGATGCAGAAAGTCTTGTCAGGGGATTGCACTGTATTAGGCTCTATAAACACACCAAAGGACTGACTCCATATTTCCAAATTAAAAAAAATTAAATGTTTTACTTCCAGAAATTTCAAATACCTGGACTTTGGTTTAGTTGTGTTTATTTCCCCATCCCTACCTCCCACCCAGGTAGTCAGGAATATTTACTAATTGCAAAATATCTTCCAGGCATTGTTCCCTCTTCTGTTGTTCTGACTGCTTTCCAAGTGATGTCAAGGGTTTTCCTGACGTGGGCAGTAACACATAGTGTAAAAGAGGTAAGTCAGGCTACAAATTGATAGAAAAACTATTGATCCATGCTGAAAAGCAAGTGTTGATTGCTGTCTTATTGTCCTTTAAATGTCTTCTGTTTGAATCCCAACATGGGAAATTGTTCATATGAATTTCTGTGGATCAAAAGAAATAAAAATAGGTCTGATGTCATCTTTTGTTGACAGTCAAACGGAGCGAGGTCTGATTCTCTCACTGTGAGACATCGAGCTCCTGGATAGATTCTGCAGTCCTTACTGACAGTTAAAGAGGTTCCAGTGCCTAATACAGAACACTGGATTTGGTACAGCCTTCTAGTATTCATCTCATTAGTGCCATAATTAAAAGCAAAATCTCGCTGGCCTCCTGCATACACAATTCACTTTTTGTGGCATCTGAAACTCCCCCTCAATTATTTGCGCACAACAGTGCCTCCATGATCTCCATTGTCACTCTCCAGGATAATCTTCTTCTGACCTTCATTCAATTTTCTTACATTCAAACACAGGTGATTTTTGGGGGCTGTGTGTTTTTTCTCACTGCTTACCACACCAAATAGTGCTGTACTTGATGCAGCTCTCTTTGGAATCTTTTGGAAGTCGTGTTTTTTGAAAATTATTCCTGACAGCTGTTTTAAAATCTAGACATGCTTTAATTAGTACAGGTGATGCTGACTGACTCGTGTCATCTGAATCCCTGTAGTAGCCCAGATATGCTGCATCTCTGCTGTTACTTTAGCCAACTGATCTTATGGTTTTCTACTCATTGAAGAAATTAGTCTCCATACCAGTGTCAGCATTGGTGCCTGAAATAAGTGACAGTCATTTTATGCAAAAGATTATTTGTGATTTGCCATGGAGAATGTCTTAAGGAGCTTGTCTTATTACAAAGTCCTGAGGGAAGCTGCTTCCTCTTCCTCCAAACCTGTTATCAGAGCATCCATGCACATGTAGAGTAACATAAGACACTGTAGTTCCTAGTAATTAACAGCCCTTTCTGGTATTGTGATGCTTGTTCACATGAAGCTTTAGTTTCATGCTGCTTAAAGTGGAGGAATGTTATTTTTCTCAATAAACATAAAATCTTGGAAATAATTATTTTCTAATGGATTTCCCTGTTGGTGCAAATTAATGTACTCTGGTCTCTGTTAATTCACCAGAAATCAATACTAGATTTTGAACAAAAAAAGAAAAAAGCCATAATCTCAACACATTAGATTTTATATATATATGTATAAAATACTTTAAAATAAATACTCTTGGAGTTTTGCTTGTTATCTATATGATGTCGGGATACCTGGTGCTTCATAAAAAACAGTGATAATCTGTTTTTATGAATTGTCTCCTGGTTTTGAAGTAACCCAAGTATTAAAGGTTAGATTGAATGGATTAGAATTGTTCCATGTGTTGTCTGTTAGACATCAAAGAAAAACCTGTAGTGTGATTGTGGGTTAGGTTTTTTTGAAGCTTATGCCCACATTCTCAACAGAGAAAACCAGCAAAATGGGAGAAAATGGGAGCAATGAGTTTAGCCAAACATTTGACTTTTAACAAGGATTCTTTCAGCTATACTCCATGCAGATTTTTTTCCCCACACTTGCGTGGTCTTCTGCTTAAAGTCTTGCAAGAGACTTTATTATGTGTTACTTCTTTAATGTCTTAGAAAGTGGGTATAAGAATGATGAGGAGGAGGGATCCTGTGATGAGTTTCTGACCTGTGACTTAGAGCAAATAAATCAAATAAGAGGCTGTATTCTCACCCCTCCCTTTCCCCCAACCAGGGAGCCTGCAGGCTCACCTGGGGAGATGTATTGTTAAGTGTCACAAGTGTTCTACTTTCTCTAAAGGGCTGTCTGCACAAGTGAGCTCCATGGTGAAGGCCAGGATTATATTCTCACACAGCTTTATGGAACTTGTAAGCGATGCAGTTGCATGATGAGGTTCTTGTAAAATAAAATGCAGTTTTCCTCTTTAACTTTTTGAGTGAGACTTGTTCAGTATCTTGCTTTTCCAGACTATTTTCATATATAATATAGCTAAAAGAAGAAATGTGTATTGCATCCCTCCTGTCAGGATACACTTCTAGAAATGTGATGTGATTTGAAGCATGCTTCTTGCCACTAACATGTTTGTGCTTTTTGTTGACTTCAGTGCTGATGTGTTGTTAAACTCTATATAAAGTTATTCACAAGAAATGTTAAAGCATGGCAAATGTTAAAGCACTGCACACTTCTTTGGGTAGCAATGGTATTGTCCTTACCTGCACTGTAGGAGCAGTTGTCGGTGCTGTGGAGGAGGGCCTGGCATGTAATCACTGCTGGCCATCACATCAGAAAGGAATCAGTTCCGTGAATTTTACCGTTTCCCCTGCAAAGGAGGGAGGAGAACGAGCAGCCTGGCTTGAAGGGCTGGGAGGATGTAGGCAGAGGAGAACAGAAAGTGCCCTTCAGTTCAAAAGATGTCTTTCTGAATATGTCTGAGCGCTGAGATCATCTGGTGACATCATGGCAGGCCTTTGTGGAGTTCCATTCTGATAGATGATTCTGCACCCAGTTCTGATGGGTAATTAAAATATAGTGTCAGTAGGCATTTACTGCTTATCCCATTTGGTTCAGTTACAGATGAGTTGAAAATAAGTGTAATATATATTTAGAGGAACCTTTGTAGAACACACAGTCAGGAGATGCTGTGAAAACAACATATACAGCATGTAGAGCTGGTAGCTGGGACTCCGGTATCTGCGGTTGTGAATTGAGATCTTCAATCAGTAGTAAAGCATACTTACCTAAAAGAAGGAAGAACATCTTAATTTATGATAATTAAGACTAAGGTTTAGTGAAAAGTCCATGCTGGAAGGGTCAGAACTCTGAATAGCTGAGTACAGTTGAAAAGCCTGACTCATCACTGCTTTACATCTACATAAAATTTGAGCAATACCATATGACACAATAGTCTGTCAGGCCCTTTGTGCCTACTGTGAAGCTTCCTTTTTTTTTTTCCTTAATTTTATGTTTTATTTTTTTAATTACTATACCAGAGAAGCAGCTCTTTGGAGAGAGACATGCTGTTCCAACATTTTCCATCATTACACTTGCATAGTGCTGCTGGTTTTGCTCTTCTGCATTGGATTGCTTAATTATGTGTTTAGCTGAAATTTTGTGCAAATTTGTCAGACTGTTACTCTTAACGTAGAGAAATTTCCCTTTCCATTCTTAAGGAGAACATTAAACACCTCTCAGGCTTTATTTTGTCAACTCCCAGTTCTCATCTTTGCATCTTTAAAGATGGTGGTTTCTTTTATATTTTAACAAACATTGTCTGCTATTCACAGTACTGAAGAAAAGCTAAAATATATTCAGGACCCTCCTTGATGAGGTGTTGGCTTGAAACACAGGCCAAAAAATTATGCCTATTGATTGACCCCTACTAAGAGAGTTGGACAAATAAGGTGTAAATAAAGTGTAAAATGTGTTTTGACTTGTGCCTAAGAATTCTCAGGGCAGCATTGACTGACCGTAGTGGCTTATTAAAGGTCTGCTGTGTATTTGCCTTATCTTCAACCTGGAGGAGGAATGATGTGAATGCAGCATTAGCAGTGGCTAAAAGAATAAGACTTTTGAGAAATTGTTTTGTAAATCATTTCCCAGGGGGTTTATAATGTACCATCTCAGTCATCTTTATCTGAAGTACTGAAAAACTGTCAGTGCTCAGAGAGAAGCTGTGATAGTGACAGACTGGTGACAGCTCTGTGAGTGTGCAAGAAATGTGCTTTATAGTGATAACCACCAGTTTCCAGTCTTCTTTCTTCCTTAAATAGGGACACAAGCTATGGAGGCACAATCAGTGATTCTTTAAGTGACATAGCAGGGTTGTGTGTTTCATAGTGGTGTGAACTATTATTTTAGTACTGTTTTAATAACTTATAGTACAAAGGAGAGGGGGGAGACTGGACCTTGAAGGCAGTGTTACAGATGTCATGTGATAGAACTGGACTGTAACTGCTGTGATTTTCTACTTCCATGTGTATGATTCACTGTCAGTGTCCCAGTTTCTTGTCCTTGCCCACATCCTTGGATGCTACTTCAAGCTACAAACTTCTGGGTTTTGACTTTACTGATTTCCATAGCTAGGGAAAGAAGTGGGATTTAAAGTACAAGTTGAAGCCTGTGACTCACAGGTTTAGGGGAACTCATCACTAAGCTGCTACTCCTGATTTGACCAGAAGATGCAGCTCTGGAGTGCTTGTCAAGCACATTCCTCCTTTGGAACAGCAGCATCTGGGAAGTGCTGTTAACTTTTCTTTGTTGAGAACTAAGTCTTGCTTATAAAGCAGACCTCAAACAGGATTAGGATCCTGCAGCAATGTGTAAAAATAGATTTGGTCTCTTCTCTGAAAATCTTCAAATAATTTTTGGATTTTGCTCTTTTATGATGATGTAAGGGAGATTAATATATAAACAAACTCTCAGAATGTGGAAAAAGAATAAGGTGCTTTTGCTGCAAAATGCAGTGAAAGTGACCTGAAATGTTACACGCAGCAGAACATAGATTTACAGCACAATACAGATTACCAGCAGCTCTACATTCCAGGATAGCTCAAAATTTCTGTATAAATTTTTCTGGGTTTTGCAGTCTGTAACAAAGCTTTTTCTGGGTAATTCCCATGAGTGTTTTTATCCGAAAGTATATGATCAGTTCCCTCCTATTAAAAAGCTTCTGATTGTCCATATATATATATATATATATATTCGTGTTCCTTTTTTTTTTTTCTCTTGGTTTGTACTTTGTCCAACATGAATAGAGTGTATCACCCAAATCTCCTGACTTCCTTTTCTCTTTCTTCAAGAGTTGGAGGAAAAGAGAAAATGTGGGCCCCTGTGGCTGAGCTCTTTTCATTCCCACGGTCCACTGAATTTGGGCTCAAGGTGCTTGTACAGCTGGGAATTCTGTTGAAGAGGGCAGGGAAGGAGGGAGGAGGCTGTATAAAAATCATGTCTGTTCTTTCAAGAGTTTGTACTGTGGGTGTGTGACCCCACATATACTTGATCCGTCTGGAACTTGAACCTTGTAACGATTCTCCATAACCTAATAAATATAACTCTTCATTTTAAAATACATGCTTTTGATGATTAACCTTCTAAATACCACAGATAAAGGCAGTTTATCACAGAATATTTTGAGCTGTAAGGGACCCACAAGGATCATTGAGTCCAGCTCCTAAATGAATGGCCTGTACAGGGATCACACCCACAACCTTGGCATTATTAGCATCATGCTCAGACCAACTGAGCTGATCTCAGGGTTAAAATATGGAGGGAGTTACAGGTGGTTCAGTGATGTGTGGCTGACATAAAAGCTCCAAGAGGTGTAAAGCAGTGAAACATGATACTCCTTGAGAGTATCATGAGAGGAACTAATGTTACAATAAGCAGAAAATGGAGCAAGGAACAGTGAATCAAGTACCCGTCAAGCTTACCTGAGGTGAGACAATCCGAGCATCATTCTTCTCTCCTCCCAGCCTGGGATCTGCTGTTAGCTGTTTTGCTGCTGCTCAAAAGTAGGACTCAGTTTCTCACCAGAGAAAGGAAAACAGTGCTTCTACTCAGAAGTACCATGAACTTGTATCAGAATAGTAAGTGTAAACCAGGTATCGAGTGTTAGACCATTCTTTCTGCACTAGGATACAATCGTAGGACTGAAACAGAAGCTGCTACTCTATAGGCATGGGAGGAGTTAAGAATTATACTCAGTATTTCAGGGATCTCTTATACCAATTTACCTTGCACAGAATATGAGAGCTTAAGTTACCTGATCATGAAGCAGAGCTATTCTTAAGCAACTAGAAAAATACAGAGCATGATATGAAGGATTTTTTCTGTTGTTACTAATGTTGCTTTTAAGCTCATTCTTGGAGTCTGTTCTCTAAAATGATGCAGTAAAGCAACCCACAGGAATTGATTTCTGTGAGGTTTTCTTGGGTCTGGTGAGTAACTGGTAATGCTCGAGTTCATACTAAGCCTTGTTTCCTTTCTCACAGGTACAAACTGAAGACAGTGTCCTCTTGTTTGTAGTAGCCTGGACAATCACCGAGATAATCCGTTACTCTTTTTACACGTTTAGCTTGTTAAACCATCTCCCATATCTCATCAAATGGGCCAGGTCGGTAGCATAATAAAAATCACAGCCTTAAAGCACTTATCTGACAGGGATATTTATCTTGTAAAGTAGTTGCAGTGCAAAAAATTAGATTCTGCCTTCAGGTAATTGCTCTGTTTGTGAACGTGACTGCCTAGCTTCTGTCCTGCAGATTTCTGGGTTACAAAAATCTGTTGCATTGCAGGCTGAAGGAGTAGTTTGTCTGAACTCAGTTCCATTTACAAAATGATTGTTTGTCAGAAACTGATATTTAACAGTAAGGGATGACAGTAAGTAAACTAACATTTAGCAGTAATTATTGAATCCAGTGGTTGTGGAAATAATCTGATACTTGAAATAATCTTTAAGCTCATTGATTAACATCAACTGTATTTGGCCCCATTTTAAGTAGTAAAATGACCTCTACCAAAGAGTTCAGAAATCAAAATAATAAAGTGTGTGTGTGTGTAGAATAGTTTTAAAGATAGTTTTTAGATTCTCAGATAAAATCTAAATATTTCCAAACGATTGCTGATTTGAGTACTTACCTTGTAATGAAGTTAATACCTTGCCAAGTAAGAGCTAAGAAATATAAATACTGAGTGGAGAATTCAAAATTTGAATAGCCATAATATCGTTTAACAAATATTTTGTCAGAGTTTGCCATAACTTTTAATTCTTTCTGTGTATGTTTCATTCTAGGTACACTTTGTTTATAGTATTGTATCCAATGGGAGTCTCAGGCGAATTACTCACAATATATGCTGCATTACCCTTCGTCAGGCAGTCTGGCTTGTATTCCATTAGTTTACCTAACAAGTACAATTTTTCATTTGACTACTATACATTCCTGATCCTGGTCATGATCTCTTACATTCCAAGTAAGTATGAGTTTGTTAGGTTTTTTAGTATTAACAGCTGTACTGGGAAAAGCAAACAATTGTGGGATTAACATACATAGAAGTAACCAATTTAGCCTGCTGATGACCTTGTTTAATTTTTGCATGGTTCACAAAGGTTTAGTATCTGGTGGAAATTTCAGCTTTTGCTGTTTGTGTATGTATGTTTTCCATCCCCTACTTTGTTGTTCTGCAAACATACTGTGTAACATAGTCTTGGAAAGAAGAGGAGAAAAAGCTCTGGATAGAGAGAGATGAAGGAGGCACCGGTGCGTATGAAGTGCCTTAGGGTCTGAAAAAGTGATACTAGAATTATAAAAAATCAAACAAATCTGGAAATTTCTCATGGAAGGACTTTTTCCTCCCTGCAGTCTGTTCTCTTTGTATTGTGAGCATGCACTTAAGGCAATTTTTTTCATCTGCTTGTACATGCAGAGTTAAATAAGGCATTTTGCATTTAAAAATGTGGTTGCTCTAGCAAAAAAATAAATAGTACCTGAAGCCTAAAAACAACATCAGTTCATCTTTAGAGTGTAAAAGGCAATAGGTAACTAAGGCAAAAAGTGGATAAGCACATCCTCTAATGGAGAATTGGTGACCTTGACCATGTGACTGTGCATCTTGCAGGCCTCGCTTCACACTTTATTGACTTGAGTCTGTTTTCTCCTCAGTCTTCCCTCAGCTGTATTTCCATATGCTACATCAGAGGCGAAAGGTTCTCTCCCACACTGAAGAACATAAGAAGTCGGAGTAATTCCAACTCTTTTTCAGAACTTTTCAAACATCAAAATGCTGCAGTTTTTCAATACCCAGCACATTTGTAAAGAATATACCAAGATAAGTCAGAGGTAAAAGACCAATAATTTTGCAAGAATAAACAGTAAATCTGATTTCACTGAAATTCCAGGATGTCAAACATTGAAATAATTTTCAGCTCGCAGTGCTTCAGAAAACTTAAACTTTATATGGCTTGGCAGTTAACCTTTTCCTTAAATGATGTGCTAAATGGTTTTCATTTATTACTAAATGCCTGAAGGTTGAAGTATGAGTGATGAAGTTGTACCCACTAAATGCCTGAATTGGGATTATATTACTGATACCTCTTTTTTTTAAGTGCTTGACTGCATGCCAGAAACTGTATGTATTGCTGTGAAAGCAAACAATATGCTCTGGAATACTTCGGGATAATGTCAGAGACTTCAGTGGGGAATGTAATCTGGGCAAAGTGTTTGAATATAGAAAGGTAGGTTGTGTATTTAAAAGGTGATGGGAACAAGAACAAGAAACCAGTTACGGAAAATGAGGGGAATGTGGTTCTTTAGGAATTTAAATAGTACAGTGTCTGACCAGAGTGTGTTCTCTGAAGGTCTTGTTTAAGCTGATTACTCAAATGCTAATGTTAATTCTGAGGCTGTAATTCTTACCTGAAACACTGAAACTCCCCCCAAGTACTGCATCCCTGAATACTTTTCTTATGTATTGAAAAAAAATAATACTAACTGTAATACTTGTAGTGGTATCAGTAATGAATCTAAACAATATAAGGAGGTAGGTCACCCAGAAACAGGTGCAGTTCTCCCTTTTTTACTTTAAATTATCATCTCTAATGATTGTCTGTGATACTCATCCTTCAGTGCTGAGGACTACTTGGTCTACTGTGTTTGGGAGCCTTGTTCCTCAGCCTAAATTTTCTCAAGTGACTGAGGTCATCACTGGCACATCCATGCAGGCAGTTCCAGGCACTCAACTTCTGAAGTGTTGCAAAGTCATAAACTGCTCCTTGCAAGGCAGATTATCTCACATGTTACATGCTGCTTTTGCAGACTGGAAAAGCCACCCTCATCTGTTCTTTGGAAAGAGTGGAAGACCACAAAAGTTATATTCTCCTAGGTGCTTTCTCTGGGTTTTCAGGCTTAACCTTCCCTTGGGAAGGTAAAAGGAAAATGAAAGAGCTGAGAAAGCCTTGTGGTGAGGCAGAAGGCACTAATGCTATGTGAGCTGTGCCCCAAGTCTAGGAGGAACTTTTGATTGGGAGTAAAAAGGTGGGGAATGGAAGGAACAAAGGGAGAAGGGAAATGAATGGAAATCCAAGCAGAGACAAGAGGAAATTTAGGTTATGGCTTTGCTCTGTTAGGAATTGATGGCCAAATAGTCCTGTCTGCACCCAGCCAGAGTCACTTGACAAGAGCACGTGGGCTTCTCTGGCTTCCCTCTTGTTAAAAGATTTAGTGCATAAAGGAGGTGTGACCACTCCCGTGCTACCTGCAACGCTGCCTCGTGCTGTGCCTGCCAGCCCCTCCCCGGGACACGGCCCAGTAGTGTTTGACACATCCCTAAACACAGCCAGGAAGTACTGAGGACACAGGCTCTCTGTTCTAGCACTTGGGAAGAGCTGGATTTACAATTATTTAGGTTGATGCTTGTCAGAGCTGTATTTAAAAAAAAAAACTTGGTATTTTTCAGTAATTTTCTTTGGTTCTATCAAAAGGACTGAATTTTCCTAACTCTCACTATATAGAGCCTTTCCTGTTCAACACAAACATGACTGTTATAAGCAGAGAGAGGGTAAGAGACAATAATAATCTTTGCTTCTATTTTCAACATTTTGGAGCCAATTATTGACTAGATTAAAAAACACAGGAGGTTGTAGCAAATTGGGTGTTGGTCTTTTCTCCCAAGTTACAAGCAATAGGACTAGAAGATACTGCCTTGTGTTGTGCCTAGGAAGGTCTAGATGGAACATTAGGAAAACTTTCTTCATGGAAAGGCTTGTCAAGCATTGGAATAAGCTGCCCAGGGAAGTGGTCGAGTCACCATCCCTGAAGGTGTTTAAAAGAACTGTAAAGGTAGTGCTTAGGGACATGGTTTAGTGGAATTTTGCAGTGTTAGGATAATGGTTGGACTCAATCTTAGAGGTCTTTTCCGACCCAAACAATTCTGTGATTCTATTACTGTGGCCATATACAACCTCAAAATGGTTTTGGATTCAATGATGCAACAATTCAATTCATTTCTGTATTAGCTTATGTGCTTTGTTGTAGTGATCTGAGAAATGTTATATTATTCTGAACTCATTGTTTGAAAGTGTAAACTTCCACCTCTGAACAAAACATTGCTTATACTTGCTATTAAAGAAGTTAATGTCAATATTTCTGAAGGATGTCATCTGAAAGATCTGATTTCCTGATGTACTTAGGTTACTGGATATTGTCAATGCTCAGCTCCTGAACTTTTCTTAATTCAATTTCTGTGCCCAAATAAAAGATTGGGTTTCAAATTTGTTGGTCCAGTTTGGAGGAAAAAAATGGCTGTGTAATAGTCCTGCATGAAACAAACTCCTGGCTCTGTTGATGAGAAAGATACAGTACAGATCTACAGTAGATAGCACTGGCACCATGGAAAAGCAGAGCAAGCTGCCAGCAGGGAGAAAGCTTGTACAAGCAACACCTTTACTCAATAGGCTTTATTATGGAATATTTACTTTAATTGAAAATACTAATTTGTCACACAAGTGCAAATAAACTACAGCCTTTTAAAAGAAAATGGCGTTACTTTTCCTTTCAAAAGAATAAGAAATTGCTTTCACAGTAAGAATTCTTACCAGCAAAGTTGATTTTTAAATTATGTTCTGAAGTATGAACTTGCAGTTACTTTGTACAGAAATTCAGTACTTCATCTTGCAGTGCTTTTTCAAGTTTGTCTTCCATGGAAATCACTGGAAGGTGATCTTGAGAGAGAACTGTGTGATGCCTTAATACTGTTCGGGTTGTTCCCTAATACTGACTTTGCTGACACTTGTGGGGTTTCTCCTCCTCATAAAAGAAGAAGTTTCCCCTCATCTGTCACTGAAATTGTAAAGTGGTTTCCGTGAACTCTGTAACAGAAGCTTTGATTGGTACTGTGTCACAAATGCAGAGGGCTTTATTTTCCTCAGACTGTTTCCTTGCCTTGCATGTTCTCTGTCAGCATATCCGAAGCAGCAGGCCTTCCCTGCTTTGGTGCTCTCTGTTGTGTGCACTGGTTCAGTTGACAGCACTTTATGTTCTACCATGCCAGCTTTGAGTTAGTCACTACCCTCCAAAAGACCAAGGTTTTCACCAGTGTGGAGTTTACAACTGGAATTGTAGAAATGTTCATGTTGTAAATTACAGTAAGATGCAGGTTACAGTGCAGGTAAATTGTAATTTTTCACAATGTGATGTTTTTATCAGAGGGTTTTATTTCTTATCATTATGAAGGTTGGCATTTGTGTGGACCAATCTGCAGTGTCATTTTTAAACCTATCTTTCAGCTTAAAATTTTCATTAGTATACATCAAATCATATATTTTGATGTATATGTCAGTGAAACTTGGGTGAAAACTATATACAGTCATTTTTGTATTTTTTTCTATGTTGTGAAGAATAAAATTGTAATTTTATAAGTCTGATTCACTAAGATTATTATAAGTTAAATGTATTTTTTGTATATTTAGGAATCTGGTATTACCTGGAGCTCTGAAAGACATAAGCATAGATTTTTTTATGCATGGTTGAAAGATATTTCAACTTGATAATGCAGTGAAATGGTTTGTATGCTAAAATACTAGTCCGTGTTGTTGCCTTGTGAAATTGATTCTGTGCTCTCTGCCTGGATTTGGCCTTCTGATCAGTGATACTAATTGCTATAATCCAAATAAAATAATTCTGAACAAAATATGTTGTATTGTTACTGTTTAAGGAACAAAAGCAGATACTTTACAAATGTGAGTTAGGGCTGTATTTTTATTCATTTGTATACGATGTGTACCTTTTAATTTACAAGTTCTTTTAGCAGATGTAACTCTGGAGCTCAGACAAAAGAATAAAGAAAGTTCATACTGTTATTAATGCTCTGCTTTCCACATTCAAAAGGAGTGCTCGTAACAACACCTTAACTGACTGTGTCAACACTTACAACTTCCTGAAGGATCCTCAATTGAGTGTGAGCTCTTTGTTCTCCTGCTGTTATCTGCACTCTGGATGCTGATGGTTTCCTTCAAAAACAAAATTGAGTATTATAAATTTAGTGGAATGCTTAACTAATGCAACAGAACACTTCAGAGTTCATTTACTAAATATAATATGTCTGCTACCACGGCAACGTTTTTAGCATTTTTTAACACTTCCTGAGAGAGATTTAAAAAACTGTGTCTAGATGGCATTAATGCTCATAAATAACAAGTTATAATCCTCTAATAGGAACGGAGTGGTAGCTGCAGAGTGAGTGCTATTATTCTAGGCATATGCTTGTCATAAGATTGCACAACTACAGTGATTTTTTTGTTGGCTGAAGATGGGATGAAATGGTGTTGTCATGCCCAGCATCAGCACATGTCCTACGCATGACGGCTGTGACTTCGCACGGCTGTGTAATTAAAATCTCGGAAATGCTGCGTCCTGGAGAGGTGCTGAGCTCTGTTTGTGCCTTACAGTAACTATCACTGGCTATTTGTGCTTCCTCTCTGCGTCTTGAAAACAGTCTGCGTGGAAACAATTTTAGTTCCCTAGAACATTAAAAAGTCTGAAAAGCTGAGGATTCTCTGGTTGTCAGCAAGTTAATGTCACAAAAGCGTGTAAGGCTCATCTTAAAGCATTGGCAGTTCTTGACATAAGACTAGAGGAGGGATCTGTGCTGGGGTGCTGAATATAAAATAAAAAGGTGTGAATATCTGTGTGATTCAGTTTCATGTGATGGGAACTGAGCATTTCTACAGTTGGGAGTGATTGATTTAAGCCACCCAACTGCCTGGAACTTCCATTCAATATCAAGTGGCTTTTAAATTCTGCTTCCTGTCTCCTAAACAAATGCTCTTCCACACTTGTCAGAAGACTGAGAGTAGTAAGATAATTAATAAAGCTTCTTAGGTGGTTTCTGAAGACTGCCTTTGAAGTAGCTGCAATTTCAAATGTGGATGAAAAATTTGTAACTCCTTTAATACTGTTGCTCACTGATTTCCAGAATAATACTTTCCTTTACAGATGTGAAAGACCCTAAAGCCCTTTTTATGGCCTCACAAGTTAGCTTGGGCATTAGTGTTATCAAAGGTTTGTTTTTCTCTTTGATGTGCTGACATTGATAATGTGCTAATATTAAGGAAAGAGGTGTTACTGTCAGTATTATATCTTAATTTTTCAAATGGTTTAAGTAGATGCATATTATTTCAATCTTCCACTATGAAATCATAATTCACAATATTTAGAAACATTTCCATGCCTAGTTATACTTGCACAAACTGTCACAGCTGCCTCTCTCTAGGTTTAATTTATTCTGTACAGTTTGTACATAGAAATTTTACATTATCTTGTACTACATGAGGATGTTATTACTGGGAAATCCTTTGGTAAAAGTTTTTGCAGAGGCTTATTCAACTGAATTGTGAACACTGAATTGCATTTTGTCCTGTGTTTTTGACTCCTGCTACAGTCTGCACAGTCTTCTGTAAACTGTTACCGCTTGCAACAAGTGTACATTAAAAACTTCAGTACTGACATTTTCTAGCTTTAACACCTGAACTTGCAGAATCCCAGCGGCTGTGTAATTGCATTCAGCCTCTTGGGCAAGACAGTGGATGAGTCTCACTCTACAGAGATAATCTGAAGAATACATATAAAGGGATGCAGGCATTTCAGGTATCTTCTTTAAAATTAGGTTTAAGTTGATGGCAAGGTAGAGATCAACCCTTTGTTTTTTTCTGCAGGTAGCATGCCCTTGCAAAAACATCAGTTGTGGAGAGTATATAGGAAGTGGAGGACCTTCCAATCAGTCTGACACTAGATGGCTTTTATGAAATCAATTTACCTTTTAAAGGTTTCTTTGGGTAAAATACATCTTTTTCACTTACTGGATAAGAAAAGATAGTGAGTGCTGGTCTTCTCTACTTAATGCCCATCAATTAAACAATGAGATGGAAGAGGAGAGGTACAGAGCTCTACCACTGTGTTTCCCAAAGAATATTTGGGCATTGACAAACATGAAACTTTGTTCCTGTTCCCTTTGGAATCCAGTAGTAGTTGTTGTTGTTCTTTGGGGCAAGGGTGGTGGTGTTTGGTTTTGGGAGGAATTTTCTGTTTGTTTATTAAGGCAGAACAGCAGCACTTAATGGAGGTGCTGCAATGTTTAGTCTAGTGTGCTGATGACATGAAGTTTGTTTTATTTTCCTCCAGGTGTTTATGACATGAAGTTTGTTTTATTTTCCTCCAGGTGTTTATGACAAGATTATAAGGAACTGGATGCACTGGCTTAGGTGCTTTGTTTTAGTGCTCTGTTCCTGTGTATAAACTACTGCTGGGAAAGTTGCTGGTTTGAGAGTATCAAATGAGTTTCCTTACCCAGCTTTTTGGTGCAATTTAAATTAAGTAAACAAAGCACTTTGTTAGCAAACTGGAACAGTGGAAAAAGCGTTCTTGCGCCAGCAAGAAAATGGATGTGAAACTGAAAGTCAGACATTGCTGGTTAGCTTAGTTGGTAAGAGTGGATACTGTTACTCAGTAAATAGTTGTTTAGTAAGACAGTTGATGCTATTAGACCCCTTTACCACAGACCATGCAGTCTGAAAATGCTGAATTATTCTTCAAAAAGTATTGTCAAGTCAGACAGTGTGTGGAAACCTGCTCTAGGCTTACAGGTGTGTTCAGACATGGGGCAGATGTAAGCATTCATGCTACTGTGCTCCAGGTTCCTGGTGATGCATAACTGCAGATGAGGCCTAGGCATACCAGATTTTGAAGAAAAAAAACTGCTGACAGGAAGATGTAAAACTCCTACTGCTGTGCTCCGAGCTTCATACAGGCTCCAGGAGTCCACTCGGTACAGGTGTGTCAGTGCTGCTCATTGCTTTGCTGTTGTCCAAAGGTGAGCAGGTAAACCTGTGCTACAGTTAACAAATGAGCTGCTGTGCTCACATTCTGTGTCAAGAACTGGAATCCTTGGCTGCTTTTTTCTTAATGTCGGGATTATGTGAAATCCCTGGAATGACCACATGAATTATGTGCATTATGGTGAATTTCATGATGCAATCCTCCTGTATTGCAAACACGCAGATCTGTACCCCAGCTTTGCTTGGACTAAACAGCATGGGCATGCAGATACATTTTTTCCTACATTTGAGGTGAAATGTGGATGCTGCTGTGAAAAAGCTGATAAATGTGAGTCAATAAGCAAATAATCCCAAAACCAAACAACACCACCCTCGCCCCAAAGCACAACTACTACTACTACTGGATTCCAAAGGGAACAGGGAGAAAGTTTCATGTTTTGTCAATGCCTTCTCTTGCTAGGCTTCTGTGTATCCCTAAAAAACCCCAGAAGTCAGTTATGAGTCAGATTGCTTTGGGTTGGACTTTTTGTTTATTTTTTAAGTCACTGTGGTTGTGTGTTTTCACTATTTTCTCACTTTTGGTTCTATTCATTTTGAATCATCAGATTATTGGGAGAGGGGAGGTGTGGAGCAAGAGAATTTATAAAAGCAGCTTGTTCAGTTTGAGTGTTTCATGGCTCCAAGCTGGACTGTGTGATTATCTCTGGGTTTCAGAGGCTGCTTTGGATATTCTAAAGTTCTCAGTTTGGTGCTTCCCTGAATCTTGTAGTACCTGAAGACGAATAAGAGTGAAATGTGACACAGATGTTCTGAAGTCACTATCTAGTTGGTATTCCCCATTTTAAGTAAATAATGGAAAGGAAGAATGCTAATGTTTGTCTACTGCACCTGTTGTAATGATAATAAGGTAAAAAATGTTTTTATACAAATTATGAGACTACATGTGAAACCAGAATTTATGTGAACTCTTTTTTATGTTGAAGAAGTCTAAATCTGCCTCAGCAGCTCTCTGCTGATTCCCTCATGGTTTCCTGAAGGTTCTTGAGGAGGTGACATCATTTGAGTGATTTTGTGCAAGCATTCTCTAAATCTTCCATGTGTTTACTTCCATTTAGGTATTATTTTAATCAGATAAATACTTTTTTAAAAAGAGGCATGGTTCAATTTTAATCCAGATTTTTATTAAAATATGATTGAAGGTACTGAATGGAATTTTGCCAAACTACCCCACCCACCCACAAAAAAAAAAAAAAAGAAAAGCTTTTACGATGGGGCAGGTTGAATTTGTGAATGCTAGGCTAGACTGGAAGGTGGAACATCAACCTTTCTGGATAAGGAACAGTAAGTTTTTCTGTTTTTCTACACAGTACTGTGATATTTGTGTTTGTTGATCTCTTTGAGCAAAGCAAGTAAATATTCTCGTTTTATGGATTAGAATGCAAAGCACACTTGTATTGATTAAGGTCATAATTTGTACGTAGCCACGTTGGGACTGAGATACAGAAACTCCTCACTTTTACATTCATCCTTCAGAAAATGGCTGGGCTAAGTTGTGAAAGAAAAAGGTAACTCCTATCTATGTATAATTCATTAACAAAGAAAAATTGCCTGGATGCTCTCGTAATACATGCTAGGCATTTTTAAATGACTTTACAGCCACCCAGGATATGCAGTGTTTTGCTTTTGTGCATAACTTTTTTGGGTGAGACAAACATTATGGTACTGCCATTTGTAATCAGGTTCCTGAATTAGAAACCAGAGCCAGGGCTTGAAGAAACAGCGTGTTAGAAGGAAAGCTGTAGGTAAGCTGTCTGTGTTATGGTCTGTATCTTTAATATTACAATATCCTGCTCGTTGCCTTTGTTCTACCACTGTTGAAATTGATCCAGTAACATCATCACCTAGAAGTGGGCATTAGTTTTAGGATTTTTACTATCCATGTGGAATCTTACATCTTCATTGCCACAGCCCTGTATGTCCTCATTGTGTGAAGTACCCATTTAGTTGGTGCTACTCTTCGTTTCTAAGACACTTTTTAGCTTCTTAACATCCTTGTTTTCACAAGTTACAGATTTTCTGCAGAATCTCTTCCAAATGCTCCTTTACCTCTCTTTAAACTCAACACCTCATATTTACCTACCTGTTTGTAAAGTTACAAATTTTTGATTGAAGACTTGTTTTCCCCTGTAGCAATGACAAAACATTTTTCCCCTCTGTCTAGTGAATTTTCTTTAAAAAAACACCCTAACTTTGGTTAAGCATCAATTCTTATGACATTGCAGAAAAGCAAAACTATTTGTATGTCAAACAAAATGACAGTGAAAAGAAACATGGATGATACTCTAGAATTGAAACTACCATTTTTTCGGTACCTCTCTATGTAAACATTCTGGAGAAGGGGTGGGCTATAGCTTACTGTGCACTGGAGTCCTGCCTAGGATTCAGGCTTCCAGAGGCTACTGTGATCCAAAAGCTAAGTAAGACCTTGCTTAGTCCCAGTGGTAAACATAAAAACCTTAAAATGATTTGGTCTGTTACCTGAGCAATGCTTTGTCGATATCCAGAACTAAATGTTGCAAGATGTGGATGTTGAATGTTCTTGGTTCTTATACATGCCTTCATAGTCATTTTCTATTAAGCAGAATAAATTTTAGGGTCACAAATTAATTTTGTGGATCACCTTTCTCCTTTTACTTGTTTTTAGTGTGAAAAAGTGAGATCTTTTACTGCTGGCTTTGAGAGGAGAACTCCAAAATGGGACTTTGTGTACAAAACAAAAAGACCTATCCCAGTTTACAGCTCACTGAAGAATTGTGTCACTGTCTTTATCCCTCGGGTTCAGGCACTGTGCAGCCAGAGTAACCAACCACACAATTCTTGAGTGTTGTTCTACTCGAGTAGAACAAAAGTAGTGTATGGATAGTGACAGTGTTGTATAATATCACAAGAAATGATAAATTCCATCTGAAGGGCGGTGGTATTTATGTATAAAAATGTCTCCTCATGGAAAGCAAACTATGAGACCAATCTTGATCAACTTGATGTAGCATCTGTCAGGAAAAGGCCATGTAAGTGAGCCCCACTGTAATAGCTGTGTGCATCTTTTTAGTGAAAATCTTTAACTGTGAATTCCTGATAAGTATAAGTAACTGATAAGTAAAAGATACTCTGTGGAAGAAGCTGCTGAAAATTCAGCATACAGTTTTGCACACCACTGAAATGCACAAAGGCCTAAATTGCTGTAGTTTGTGGAGTTACTTGCACGTGTAAAGGACACGTGAAGGGCTTATGTTTGGAAGGTTATCTGGTTTTGGTTTTTTTTTTCCCCCAACTGTGTCCAGCAATACTACCTCTCTACAAACGTTGCTTATCTCTGTCCCTTGATAACCACAGCTTCAGCACTACTACTGCTAAGGACTACTTGTGAGCAGGGATTTTCAATGTTTGAACAAACATGTAGACAATTACCAGTTTCAGCAACTTAAGCCAAGCAGTTATCTGATTTGACAGTTTGTTTTTAATAAAACATGATGCAGAACATCAAGCAATAATATTATTCTTAGTACATATGATGCTTACCTTCAAAACACTGTAAATCATTAATTGGCTCACTCACATCTGCAGAAAGAGTGGTTCACCTGAAAGAACATTGTGGAAGAGTCTGGAGTTTGAAACTGGCTGGGAACTGCTGTGGTGTAGCCATGTCCCCTTCCCAGGTTAGGGAATATGCCCTCCATAAAACGGTGTCACAGCGCTGTCGGGGGAAGGTGAGGGCTATAGCTTAAGTGGTTGAAAAAACAAGGCAAACCTACCTGTGTGTGTATTTTACCCTTAATTTCTGTGTTGAGGTAGGTCCGGTAACAGGTGCTGATGTTGAGAGAGGGTTTCCTGGGGCTTGATTTTCCTCTGTTCACCCGTTCGGCCACCGGTGCTTGATGCTGCCGGCTCTGCCGTCCCGAGCAGGAGGCAGCTGGCCCCACACGGGAGCCCCGAGGCAGCGCACGGAGACGGCCCCGCCTGCCCCGGGCCGGCGGCGGTGCCCGGGCAGGGTCCCGGCAGCTCGCTGAGGCGGCGCCGAAGGGGTTAAGGGCGCCCCGCCCCGGCCGCGCGCATTG